>PVIW01000324.1:0-202500 GCA_004026585.1 Noctilio leporinus | reverse complement strand
AATCATTAAGGCCCTTCAAAATCTCTTGGTGTACAGAAATGTATACATAATAGAAAATTTTCCAAATTATCTTAAATGGCTGCCCTTACACGAAAAGAGCATGAACTGTAGCCCCTACCAGAAATCTGCAACTCTGCAATGTGCCATATCAAGCAACATCATGACTAACCACCTGGCAACACAGGGACAGGGAAAACGCAGTCACTGACTGAGGCTTTATTGTAAAAGCCAGTTTTGCCCTTGGAAACAGGAATTGCGCCCCAATCCCATTAGGCTTCCACCTCATGTCCTCACGCTTACTTCTGCCTGTCTTTGTTCAGGTCTTATCCCTTACTATCGACGTTGAACTCGCCGCCCAGAACGAGTAAGCCTCTTCCTTGTAGCTTGCCCACGGAGTCAGCGGGTTAAGGGTGTATCTCCTCGCTTCCTGATAAATGCCAGTTTTATCTGGCCCATTGCTTTGTGCCTCTCAGTTAGATAGCAGGGTTAGAACCTATCAAATCTTGTATTCTCCATGTCCCTTTTATTTCGGAAAGCTTTAGAGAGCTTAACATTTCCCTGTTTCTTGTTGTTCAGTCCAAACTATTCCCCTCTGAATCCATTGACTCTGGCCTCTTGCCTCCTACAGCAAATCCAGGCTTTCTCTCCTCACCTTTAAGGGGCCCACCTCTATCTCACCTTTCTGTCCTCGTGTGTGCTGCCCTAACTGTAACTTTTCTGTCTGCTCAATTTTAACCACGGAAGAAGAGTAGAATCATTAGGACAGTTAAGGAGGAAGTGTATCAAAGACAAGTTGTTTGGGTTTTTAAAGATTGGAATCCAAATTTCTCCATTCTAAAGACCTAACAAATATTTAATAAGACTTTAACTTCTTACATCATAAACATTTTCCAAATAACCACACATGCAAGTATTCAAACATTAATGTTTTATATATGTTTGTATACAAGGTGGGACAAAAGGAGGTTTCCAGTTATGAGTATGCAAAACAATTTATTCCTGTATCGTATTTATTCATCATTGTATTATTTTCCATAAAACCACTGTAAACCTACTTTTGCACTTTTGCTCCCCACCCCATATCTCTCTCCCTCTCTAACATCAGCTCAACCAATTGTCCTTAACTTCTAGAGCATTATCATTTAAGTTATATATCACTTTATTTAAGTATATTTTATTGATTATGTTGTTACAGTTGTCCCAGTGTTTTCCCTTTGCCTCCCTCCACCCCATATCACCTTTCTCTCAAGCAATCTGCCCCCAAGTAATTCATGCCAATGGGTCATGCACATAAGTCTTTGGTCTCACCCTTTCCCATGCTATTCTTAACATCGTCCTGTGTGTTTTGTACTTAAAATTATGCCTCTTGATCCCTGTGCCATTTCTACCCTTTCCCCTCTCCAGCTGGTAACCCCTTTAAATGATCCCTATACCTATGATTCTGTTCCTATTTTGGTTGTTTGCTTAGTTTATTTGTTTTTATTTTTATTTTTTAGATTCATTTGTTGATAGTTGTGAGTTTGTTGTCATTTTAATGTTCATAGTTTGTATCTTCTGTTTCTTCAGTAAGTCCCTTTAATATTTCATGTAATAATAGCTTGGCAATGATGAATTCCTATAGCTTTACCTTGTCTGAGAAGCACTTTATCTGTCCCTCCATTCTAAATGATAGTTTTGCTAGATTGAGTAATCTAGGTTGTAGGTCCTTGCTTTTTATCACTTTAAATACTTCTTGCCAAGCCCTTCTTGCCTGCAGTTTCTTTTGAGAAATAAATTGATAATCTCATGGGAACTCCTTTATAGGTAAGTTTCTTCTTTTCTCTTGTTGAATTTAGGATTCTCTCTTTATCTTTAACCTCTGGCATTTTAATTATGATGTGTCTTGGTGTGGTCTTCTTTTAGTCCAACTTGATTGGGAATTCTGTGCTTCCTGGACTTGTCAATTTCCTTTGCCAAATTAGGAAAGTTTTAGTTCATTATTTTTTCAAGTAAATTGTCAATTTCTTGCTCTTCTTCTTCTCTTTCTGGCACTTCTATAATTCAGATGTTGGTATGTTTAAATTTGCCCCAGAGGTTCCTAGGCCCCTCCTGGATTTAAAAAAATTCTTTCTTCCTTCTATTCCAGATGAATCTGTGAATCTAGGCTGGCTGATGCTAGTGCTGGGCCTTCAGCTCAGTGAGGCACCTGTTGCTGGTTTGAGAGGATTTAGGAAGTTGTGAAGCAGAAGCCAAGACCAGCCATTTATATAGGAAAGCAGCTTGGGTGGGCCAGTAGGTGGTTGGGGTGGAATCTCTGAGGATCTCTAAGGTGGGGCAAATGTTGATGGAGTCTCAGATATAGCAGCAGCTTGCTGTCTCTGTGACTCTGTGGGGAGAGGGTTTAAAAAAGAGACAATGGTCTCTGCCAACTTTGAGCCAGACACTTCCGTTTGTGTTTTGGTTTCCTTCTGGTGCCTTTGGAGCTGCTGCCCCAGTGCTGGAGCTCAGAGAAAGCGATTCTGAGTAGGTGAGTCCATGTGTGGGGTCTTTATGAGGAACTGCTTGGGGATCCAGCAGTTTTTTCCACCAACTCAATCCCTGCTAGTTTTTGTAGCCAGAATTTGGGGGAACTTATCTTCCTGGCACTGGGATGGACCCTGGGCTGGGGGACCTGATGTGGACTCCTCACACCTGAGATATTCCTCCCAAATTTTTATCCACCACATGTGGGTGAGGGCCAGACAGTCTGTTTGTGTCAGCACCCCTCCCACTTGTCTTGATGAATGTGGTTTCTTAATTCTGTATTTTTCAGACTTCCTCCCATTCAACTCAATTTCTGATGGATTTGGCTGATGGCTGTTCTATATTTTAGTTTTAATTTTGATGTGGTTGTGTGAAGAGGTAGGCCCTGTCCACCTACTAAATTATGTATCAATTTAAAAGGACCGCTAAGATGTATGTTCCCAATCTTACTTTTCTTTCCATTTTTTGATAGTTGTCTGAATCCCCTTTTATATGCCACTTACAAATGCTCTTCTATTCTCTGCATAGAATCTTTCAAGCATTTTTCGCTTAGAAAACCCATTTAGTTTCTAAGTAAGTCTATTTAAAGGAAATTTTTCCTTAATTTGCATTTAAATCTGTTCCTAGTAACATTCAGTTGTTGGGTTTTATTCTCATCTCTGGAATCATACAAATCATGGCTATATAAATTTTTACTCGCAGTATTTTAAATATTTTAAAATATTTATTGTGCCTTGGACTAAATTCTCCAAATTAAATAATCTCACTACTTCTACTACACATTATGTAATTTTTTTTGAAGGAGAGGTCTTCCAGGATCCTGCTTTGTGTTCTCTACCTCTGTTCATTAAAATTCCTCTCAAAATATGGGGCCCTTCACTGAGTATAATGGTGTGGCCACACCACACTGATAATAAAGCTAAACTCCAATGAGATTTTTGCATAGGCTTTTCTTATACAAACCTCCTTTATTGTGTTCTTGTAAATTTAGAATTTTTATTAGACTCTAGGGCAAGGTGCCTTAATATTAATTATTAATACATTTTAACTACATTGGTCTGTCTGTTATTTTCCTGTCAAGAATTTTAAAGATATTGACAGTAAGTGAACATTTTCTATACCTTGTTCAGACTCATGCAGTTCACAAAAGTGATTGGGATGCTATCTGAGTACTACCAAAAGTTCTTAATAAAATAGCATAGAAAATTTTAAATTTGATATTTTCACAAACCTAGAAATTTATTTTGATCAAGAAGGCAAACCTTCAATTAATTTAAAGTACCACAAAATATCAAAAGTCTTATTTTTAACTCTGATGATGGTGAAACTGCTATATCATATTAAGATATCTAGAAATAATAAGTTTACACATTTTTATTATTTTCTTACATAATTTTAAACTTAAAAAATTGTAATTATTGACAAAATTTGCAATATCATCTGAACTTATCTCTCCAAAAATGTTATGTTCAACATTTCTAAAGAATTTTGTTAAACTAGGAAATATTCTTAAAGCTTTTGTTTTTTAAATGGCCCTTCTGGTAGAGACTACAAGTCCAATAAGGCCTAAAATAAACACCACACTACATAAACTTACAGAGGAAGATGTATTAGTTCAATTACTAGTCTGAAAGTAAGGATTCCTAGGCTGATGGTGCACCACCCCCCCCACCACCACCACCACATGATATGTGTCTAAAACTTCAGTGACAAGGTGTACTTCCAGGTACATAAACTCAGACATTTTATTGAGAGTGGCCTGTGGTTCTAGTTAAGTCACTTTACCTTCTGTCAAGGTTCTCTAACTGTAAAGTAAACTAACAATACATTGCTTCTTTCAAGGGAATTTTTGAGAGTTAATGAATGCGCAGTGAACAATTTAATGATCGAACACACTGGGCAAAAGAATTTTTATTATAGTGGATACTCACAGCCTTATGTAATCTGCTAGTCTAAACCATGTGTGGTTTTGGCATGTGCTACTGAAAATAGCAGACCAGTTTGTGAGCTGCTGCAGTCTCGACAGAGCAGATGGACATGGAGGGAAATAACTAGCGGAGACCTTGTTTCGATATCCAATACACTTCCTTAAGGCCAGATTCCTGGGCCAGGTTGTTTTAGTGATGCTGCTGCAACTAAGGTAATGTGGTATATCTTCTTTGCATTAAGCCTTCATTAACTTTTCCATCTTTTTTGGGGGGAGGGGGATGAGGAAGGGGGCCACTTATATTAGGCATCTGCCCATTTCCGATCCTGAAAAATGTATATTGGAAAGTCACAATGGCTTTGGTCCTTCTAGTTAAGATTTTTGAAATACCACTAAGAATAAGGTTTAAATTATATATATATGTATTCCAAATAAGAAGCTAGTTACTTGACACATAGACCAACAGGGAGGAGGATTATATTCTTCACTGAAACTCTGGTATTGTAACAGTGAAAAATTGTCATGGGAATTGTAACTACCCCACCTTTCTTTTGACATTGTTTCTTCAAGTGCTAACTCTGACTAATAGGTAGCTTGTAGATAAACAGGCTTGTATAAGAATCCTAAGAGGCAATTTCAAAAGATACAGACCCCAACCTTCAAGCATCCCAGCTCTGGGAGGTTTGCTGACTTCATCCATGGATCCAGGGTGATGTGAAGCTGGGGTGCAGTGAAGCCAGAATAGACCGGGATGATGCGTACTGGACCATTGCTTGCCTTACCAGAACGGACTGTGCTAGTCTGCACATAGAGAACTCCCTCCCTCAGTTTCTTTGTTCTGTTCCCCTCTCTCCCCTTATTAAAAAACCTCTAGTTAGAGGGGAAGATGGGCTTTGTGACTGGATTCCCCCGTCTTCCAGATGACCAGTATCTGCAAACAAACCACTTTCCTTTACATCACCATCTGCCTCTCAAGTGGCATTACAGCCAGACCTGTGTTTTGTTACATAGTCTTATAGCAGGGTTGTCAAAGTCATTTTCACAGAGGGACCACATCCCTCATGGTTGCCTTCAATGGGGCAAATGTCATTTTAGGACCATATACATGTAACTACTCCTTAACAGTTAAGTGAGCCAGGTAGAAACAAGGTGCTGAACCAAAGGTGCCTGGCTGGATAAAATGAGGTGGAGGGCTGGGTTCGGCCCACGAGCCTTGTGTTTGCCACTTGTGTCTTATAGTAGGTCAAAAAAATGATGTCAACCTAGCTCTTTACTAAGTCAGGATATTCCAAATATTTTTGACTGGTTCCTTTGAAATGCAATACATCATGGCAAGTTAGAAGGAATAGGAACTCATCAAAAGTAACAGGAAACTCCAGCTATTGTCAAATTAGAATGCTTCTTATTTTAGTTGTTAGTATTACAATTATAATTAGAGAAATTTATGTAAACTATATATGTGCATGGACCAAAGCAAAACTTAAAATTGATAGAACAGTACACACATTTAAAAATGTTTTATTTATTATTTTTAGAGACAGGGGAAGGGAGGGAGGGAGGCAGAGAAGGAGAGGGACATCAATGTATGGTTGACTTTCACCTGCCTCCAGCTAAGGACCTGGCTGGAGACTTGGCTTGCAACCTGGTTATGTGCCCTGGCTGGGAATCAATCCAGCGAGCTTCAGGTTCACAGGCCAGTGCCTATCCACTGAAGCACACCAGCCAGGGCTGTATGCACATTTTAAGGAAATAAGTTATCAAAGTGTTTCTTAGAATAATATGAACTTATGTTCTGAAACATTTTAATATAATTAATTATTTGTTGTGAGTACAAAGTTCACTGTGATTCCTAGATACATCATAAGCCCATTCGCATTGTTAAGCTTTTTGAGAATTAAATTAAGAAGAAAATACTAAATAATATATGCATATGGCAAAAAGGCAATGAGACAATGAAAAGTGCAAGTTTTTTCTTCTACAAGAAAATCACTAGTGCCTCTCTGAATATGTAACCACTTAATTTCTCATATTAATTCAGAAGCATTTGATATATGTGTTTTTAAATTAAAATTTTTATTTGTATATTTAAAAATATATTATAGAACTTTGCGTATGGCATATGCATATTTATTTTAAATAGCTTTCTATCAATTATTATATAAAATGAGTGAAGTTTAACCAATCCCTCATTAGTGGCCTTTTTAATATCTGAAAAGGGTCTCATTACTGATCTCTTCTGAAATTTCTTGGATATTGTCACATTCATTCCCCCAGATGAACCCTAGTGTCATTTTGTCAAGTGCCCCCCAAGTAAAAAGGCTGATGGAATTTTAATTGGTATCAGATAGAATTTATGAATTTAATTTAGGGAGAATTATAATATACCTTTTTATCAAAGAAAATTTTCTTTCTTACTAGTTATTCTAGACTATGGCTCTCTTTCAATTGTCTAATGTTTGTTGTATAATAAATTATAGACATAATATTCTTTATATTGATTCAGTATATATAATCGGTCATATATATTCTTGTTATCATTAATATTAATATAACTTACAACAGAATTTTTCTTTTGCTATTTTTAACCATCATTGTATATAGGAAAGCTACTTTTTATACTAATTGGCTTACCATCCACATTATTAATTCCTTTATTGCTTGCTGATTGCAGTTTAATTGTTTTCTTACTTATATAGTCTTAACACCTGCAAAAAGTATTAAATTGTCATTCTCCTAGCAAATATGTATACTACCTCTCTAATGCACTGGTAAATTGTCCAGAATATTGTTCAAAAATACTGATAAAGTAAGCATCTGTTTCATTTATTTTACTTACATGAAATATATTTTGTGTTAAACTGTTAAGCTATTATATATTGGCTTTTGGTTTTCAATAGCTTATTTTCTGTGTTATAATGTCAAAAATTACCCTTTTATTTTTAGGATATGAAAGGGTTTTCTTTTCAGTTATTTATGTTTATTTATTTTGAGAGATGGATTGCTCCCAGTAATTTTTGGTTTGTTCCCAGTAATTTTTCTCTTTATTCTTTGCATGCATTTCCTATCTTACTGATTTTGAGTTTGATCAAGTGACTTGTTTTAACCAATGATACATAGGTGCAGAAGCTTTAAGTGTGTTTGTGTTAGCAAGTCTAACTGTCGTTAGAAGAGCATGTTCTAGGTGGATCACTCCTTCAGTTTAGTTAGGGAATCCAGTCAGCCTAGCTCAACTCAACATAGCTCAGCAGAGCTCAATAGAATCCCTCCATATACTACAGAGAACTCATTGCGGTATGAGTGCAAAGCAAGTGACTAAATATTTATTAGTTATATGTAGATATGATCTCATTCTTCCTAAATCTCTTTGCTTGTGTGTTAATTATGATTTATCTTAGTATGTTTTCCAAAAGAAAATGATCTTTACATGTCTGGGATAAAACCCACTTGCTCACAGAATGTTATTTTATATATACAACTCAGTTTGATTTGAAATTTTCTCTTAGGATTTGGTATCTTTCTAATCAGTAAGATTTGTCTGTAGTTATTTCAGCCGACTGGCTTTGTATGTTTGATCAAGTTTTGCTATAAGTGCTATAATATATTCAAAGAATTTAGAAGCTTTGTTTGAAAAGTTATGTTTTGGATAAATTTAAACAGTATTTAAACTTGTTTATTCACTTATTACTTGAAAGAATTTGACAACAAAACAATCCAGAGATTGTTAGATTTTTATAGGGAGCTCTTTGATAATCCTTCAATTTTATCCTTTTATAGTGGTCTATTAAAGTATGCATGTTTTACTAAAAACACATATTTCACTTGATTTTCTAGTTTAATTGTATAGCATTTTACCAAATATTCCCTTTAATTCTTTCCACTTTTCTTCCCTTACTTAATTATTTCCTCATCCTCACTTTAGATTGTATTATTCATTTGCTTGGAACTAGTTAAATGCTTTCACGCTCTTGTGTATATTGCCTAATCGTCACACAATGGCCAAGGCGATACATTTAAAATAGAAATTGCATTAAATCATTCTGATTAATCATTGCCAGATGATTTCCATTACAACTGCCATTTCCTTACTTTGTAACACAGTTTTATTCTCTCTATTAAAACTATTTTTCTGGCCTTAGAAACATCAAGCTTATCCCTGATTTGGAAACTTTGAATTTTCTCTTTCTTCCTCTTAGTACATTCTTACTCTAGAGCACAGCTTTCTTGACTTAGGCCATACAAAGAAGTCACCTGGGATATCATGAAAAATTACTGATGCCTGGGACCTACCTTCAAGATTCTGATTTAATTGATTTGAATGCCACCTGAGAATTGAGATTAAAAAAAACTCTTCAGGTGCTATTAATGTATAGCAAAGTTGGAAACCTATTGGCTATGGTTCTTAACCACAATAGCACATTATATCTACCCAGGGAAATTTAACGAATAACAATGCCTGTGCTCCAACCCAAATGAAATCAGAATTTTGGAGATGAGAGAAGAGAACAGTCCAGGTGTTCTTTTAGGAAAAAAACAGCCCAGTGATTCTATTGTGCAACTGGGGCAGGGGTACATCATACTATATGCTTTTTTGCTGGCTCCCATCTGTTCTCAGATAACAATTCAAAATCACCTGAGAAAAGTCTTTCTTGATCATATTATGTAATGTACCTCCACATTGTGTATCCTCAACTTTTATATAGGTTTTACTTGTTACTTGTTTTATAGAACTTACCACTATCAAAAAATGTTTTAACCATTTAGTCTTCTTTGGCATTTTTTGATGCTGATATGTAGCTTCCATGTACTATTAATTCTTGTGACACTAGTGCACAGGACAGTTTCTAATTGCTTTTAATGAATTTTGTTCTCTCCCTTTGTTGTATTTTGTAGATTTGTTATAATTTGTTAGTAATATTGTGGCTTTTGCTTTATCAATTTAGAATTTCAATAATATTTTTCCTTACTCTGTACTTTATACCGTGATATCACTTTGTTTTAGATGTCTCCTATACATAGTACATAGTTGGCTATAGTTTCAACCTTTCTTGGAACTGAGAGTATAATGTTTTAGCTATTTGTTTTCTGTCCATTGTTATGTAAATTATCTTATAGTTCTCTTCATATCTGGTATTTTTCAAAATTACATATTTGTATCAGTTATGAATGAGGTAGTTGCAAAAAAGAGATAACTCAATTTAATGTGAAGAAAAACCTTTAAAGAATTGAAAGATTATAGAGAAAAATGACATAGAAGCTAAGAAATCTTCAAATTCAAGATCAGGTATCAGTGTTACAAGTAACACATCAGGTTCTAGCATTCTTTTGGACTGAATAAGAAGAAAATATAATAATTAACTTGCTTTTCAATGTGAAGGTGAGAAATGATGACATGACTTAAAATTTAAAAATAAGCTTTTCATTTAATTCTGTTAATTGTATGGCCAAGAGCACAGGTTAATGGGATAGCAGGTCATGGTCTAGATCAGAAATGAGATTGTAAGTCAGTGCTGATGGAGATGGGCCATCGCTATTGGGGGCTCCACAGAAAGTTTCAAGAGGCTACACTTTGAGGAAAGGAACAGACAAGGAAAATATCCATCCTTCAACACAAGAGACAGAAAAAACTTACATTTCCCTGCCTGACCTATTGTGAAAAGAAAAAAATACATGTTCTGAGAGTTTGACAGCAATGACTTGTACTTCAAATACGTGTAACCTTCAAATTGATAATACCTTTGTAATCTCAGAACCTTTCAACCAATAGTTAAAGGCAATTTTTTTTTTCTCACACCAGTGACAAAAATGCTATGCATGACAGAGCAAAAACAAAATCATTCTAGAGCAGTGCCACTTAGTGTGATGTGTGGATTGGTGCTTGTTCATGAACTATTTGCATTTCATTATTGACAAAATAAGTGCAAAATAGAAAGTGTTAGGAATGGTTGTAGCAATATGACAGAGTAGTTAATATAAATTTGACAAATATATTTTAAAAACTAAGTGTATTACCTTTGTGTTTCTGTTTACTTAATCCTCTCTATAAATTCATTATTATTTTATTTAGAAATGTAAAAATCCATGATGAATTTAAAAGAAAAAAGTGGTTCTTCACTAGTGATATATTGAAAAGCAAACATGTCCATGCAAGATGGAAAATAATTCAATACGTTACATCTAGTTCACAATGCAAAATTACAATAAACAAGAGAGAGGAAAAAAGACAATATGCTAGGAATCTACACAAATAAAAATAGCAGGATTATATTTCAGAAAATATAATTTATATGTTTAAGTAATTAAGTAAAAAATGAAGAAAAAATAAAAATAGAACATAACTATATAAAATTATGCAGAAGTTGATTGAACAAGAACTCAATTTCACTTTAAGAAATTAAATAAATACTTGGAAAAAGTTAGCAATCCAATTAGACATGGTTATAAAGAGAATTAATAAAATGAAAGATAACATTTTTAGAAATATTTTGTACATAGCATAGTCAGTAAATGAGACAAGATATGACGTATGAAGGAGAGGTTAAGAAAAACACATCTATAAACCTTACCAAAGAGAAATAAAAAAAGAGAAGTAACAATCAATATTCAGAAATAAAGGATGAAAATTTCTCGGTATTATTAACCCATGAATATTCAGAAGTAAAATACACAACAAATCCTTAGGAAGATAATTAAAAAAAAAAAAACCAGCATTATAGGGAATGTGCCTAAAGAGAGTGGAGGGAGTCTTAACTATAAACAGAGATTACAAATAAGATTACTTGTAAAAGAATAACACTTGGGGTTATAGGGGACTTTTCAAGAGCAACATAAAAGCCATAAATTAATGTGGTAAAATATCATAAAAGTTTGTAGAAAAATATTTATCAAACTCAATTTTATATATAGCTAGTTCATTATTTATACAGACAGAGAAAAAAGAGACTTTGTCAGAAAAGGAGATAGGGGGAAAATAACATTCACTTGCTGAGTGATAGACACCAAAAAGAAAAAATTAAGAGTACAAAAAGAAAAAAAAAAAAAAAATGAGGTATATAAAGTGAAAATGAGCAATCAAAATTGACAGTATATGGGCAAATGTGTATAATCTTTGAGAGTATGAAATAATTATTATAACAGTGATGACTTTAATGAACACAAAATCATAAAAAATTTAAACACTAAAATATGTAATAATTTAACAAATATTTTAAATATGTAAAAATTTTGAATTATGGAATTTAAAAATTATTTTTTGAGCATCAGAGAAATAATTAGTATTATTAAATTTACTAAGTATATTGATTAAAAGTTTAAGATTTAATACTAAAAAGAGATAAAATTATTTCTTTCCATAGCTGTATGGTAAAATGTGGAATGGAGAAAACTTGATCAATCTAGGAAGAGAAAAGTCAAGATAATAGGGGAATAAGAAAAACAAAGCCCTGACTGGTGGCACAGTGGTTAAAGTGCCAGCCTGCTAACCCAAAGGTCGCTGGTTGGATTCCCAGCCAGGGCAACATAACTAGGTTGCAAGCCAGGTCTCCAGCCAGGTCTGTAGCTGGAGGCAGGTGAATGGCAATCATACATCAATCTCTCTCCCTCTCTGCTTCTTTCCCTTCCCCTGTCTCTGAAAATAATAATAAAATAAAATCTTTAAAACATTTTTTTTAAAAGAAAAAAAAAAACAAATAAAATAAAATAAAAAATAATAAGGTAGAAATTAAAAAATAAGTAACTGTAATAAATATAATGAACCAAAATTTACATTAAAATATAGCAATTTAGGCTCTGGCTGGTGGCACAGTGGATAAGGCACTGGCCCTTGAACCCAAAGGTCACTGGTTCAATTCCCCAGTCAGGGCACATAATCAGGTTGCAAGCCAGGTCTCCAGTCAAGTATATGGCTGGAGGCAGGTGCTTTCTTTCACTCTATCTGAAAATAATAGATAAAATCTTTATATATATATATATATATATATATATATCAATATATATATATATATATATATATAGCAATTTAAACAGTAATAACAATCTAAATAAAGAGCTGGTATGCCTTTAATCATATAAAAACAAATATACTTATAACACTAAGATTTAAAATGGATCTTTAAATATATCAGGAGAAATGGAAAAATTTACCATTATAGATTTTAGTATACTTATTTCAGTTACTGATAGATTGAGCAAAAAATAAATTTAGTGTGAATATAAATTGAACAATTCAGTGAACAAAGGTATGTTCTCATGGACATACATAATATCTGCACTTATCAGGTACACATTATACACTAATTTTTTTAAAATCTTAGTAACAATAGCAGAAGAATAGTATCACATGAGAAATTGTAATGAAAACTAGAAAGTGTTTAGAACTTTACAATAACAAAAGTAGCTGATGATGTCAAATGTATAAAATGTTACTCAAGTGATACTTAAGATTTTCATATCTATTTGAGAAACCCTGATAAAAGAGAATCACTAAATATTATAACTTACCAAAACTATTCAAGATAAGTGAGTACCTTTGTATATCTACAAATCTACACCCTGCCCCTCCCTCAAAAAGGGGACACCTCATAGATGAATTAATAGGTATATGGTATCTTGCATTTAAGCAACACAAATACCAATATTGTAAATATTCTCCTAGAGAAAGATTCAGTGCTTTTAAAATAAATTACTAAAGATAGTATACATTTTATAGCAAAGACAGCAAGAGGAATAGTAGAAACTGTGTTTAAAACTATCACAC
Organism: Noctilio leporinus; assembly: GCA_004026585.1. Taxonomy (NCBI): domain Eukaryota; kingdom Metazoa; phylum Chordata; class Mammalia; order Chiroptera; family Noctilionidae; genus Noctilio; species Noctilio leporinus. Next base: position 189,319 of record PVIW01000324.1, on the reverse strand, counting down.
TTATAAACATAAAAATATACTTTTTAAAAATCACCAAACTGAAAATCTCAAAGTTATCATAAAAATTTATTCATTTAACAGTTATGTTAAAAATAAAGTATGAAGAAAAATGAACATTTTATTAAATAAAGCAAAATCCATTAGTAAAGTTATTATATCTTACAACACTGTAAATAGAAAAATATATTTACCTTGATAAAGATGATTTATCAGACAGTTACAAAATATTATTATTCAAAATGAATACAATAGCTCCCTTTAAATTCATATGCAAAGTAAGAATGTTTTCATTTATGCTTCCATTCAGTATTTCATTAGATACTCCATCCAGTGAAATAAGTAAAAGAAAAACATTAGAAATTGAAGAAGAAGAAAAAGGCAATGTCTCTAGACAGAAATTGCTTATCAATAAAATCCAGGAAAATCTATAGAGCTACGGGAAAAATCTATAGTCAAGAAACAAGTATAAAAGACACATGGACATAGACAACAGGGTGGGGCTTGACTATAGAAGCAGAGGTGGGTGGAGCAGGGAAGAGCAATGGGGAAAAATTGGGACAACTGTAATTGAACAACAAAATAAAATAAATGAAAAAAAGAAATATTTGTAGATTAACTTATTCTGAATCAAAGCTGTGTTTTTAATGCCAGAAATTCATTATTAGCAACCATAACTAAATATGAAAAAAGTAACAGTATAGAATACCTATGATTAAATCTAACATCAGTGGATAATATAAATTTAGACATACAGAATAAGGTATAAGTGCATATTCATGCTGATAAATGGACTCCATAATATGCAATGCAAATTCTTCCATAGTTGATCACAACTTCAAAGAAATTTATAAGATTATTTTACAAAACCTCTTGATTCTAAAGTATGTGAAAGAAATAAGAACCTAGAATAAATATGGTGATGTTAAAAGAGTGACAGATTGGTACCGTTCTACCATTAAGAATAAGTATAATGCAAATATAACTCAGGTAAGTATTTTTGCCTATGGGTATTGACTTTCTATAGACCTATTTATAGAAAAGATTATGTTTCATCCATGGAATTAATTCTGCATCTTTGTCAAATGTAATTTGTCTGTATTTGTTTTACTTTTGTGTTCTGTATTATATCCACTGATTTATATATCTATCCCTCTGCCAACAGCACACAGTATTGTTTGCTATAGTTATAACAATAAGTTTTGAAATCAGGTAACGTGATCCTACCTTTTAATTTTTCTGCTTTAAATTATTTTAGTTTTTCCAAGTCTGTTCTTTTGCCATCTAAATTTAGAGTCTTCTTGTCTATATGTACAACATATCTTGCTGGAATTTTGATAAGAATTTTAAAACATTTTATATGAGTATTCAGATAATTGACAGTTTTACTTAGTTTAGCTATCAAATTTATTAACACTGCATTTATTTATTAAGATCTTGTTTGATTAATGAACTTTCATAGTATTCAGCATTTGGATCCTATAAATGTTTTATTATCTTTGCAGTTACATGATCCATGATTTTAGACTTGTCTTAAGTAATACTTTAAATTTGTTTTTAATTACTTATTATTTGTAAATATAAAAATATTTTGTAGCTCTTTTATCTTGTAAACTTAAACTCTTCTATTAGTTCTATATATTTTTACAGATTATTTGAGGTTCATTGAGATGTAGACAATTATGTCCATATAAATGAGAGAGTTCTATTTGTTTCTTTCCAATTTTAGGCATTTTTTTCTTTCCATATTGAGTTAACTATACCTTCCAGTAAGGTATTGGGAGGAATGGTGAGAATGGATGTCTTTTCTCTGTCCCCTAAATTAAGGAGAAATCATTCAGTCTATCACCATTAATTATGTTAGCTGTAGCACTAGCACTTAGTTTTTCCCTAGATTCCTTTTTCATATTGAGGAAGTTACCTTCAATTTCTTGTTTGTTAAGGGTATTATCATAAATCAATATTTAATTCTATCAAATGCTTTTCTCCATGAATTGATAGTATCATGTGAATTATAATAAATTAAATTGAATAACTTTTTAAATATTACATTCCTGAAATAAGCTCCATTAAGTTGTAATGTCTTGATTTTTAATTGTTGGATTTAATTTGGTAATACTCTGTTGAGGATTTTTGTGTGATTTATCTTCATGTTGGTTTTTGATATGTAGTTTATCTGTATTGTTTTAATCTGATTTTTGATGCAGGATTATTCTGGCCCCATAAAATTAGATGAGAACTCTTTTTCCTCTTATTTTTTGAAAGATATTGCACAAAATTGGTTTTATTTGTCCTTTAAATATTTGTTCGAACTCACCAGTGAAAAATTTGTGTCTGGAGACTCCTTTGGACTGACTTTTAACTACAAATTTATTTCCATTTCTTTAATAATATGAAATTATTCAGGAGTATTTATTTCACCTTTGGTGAGTTTTGTAGTTTGTTATATTCAAGGAATTATTCTATTTTACCTGAGTTTTAAATTTATGTAGAGTTAATTATAATATTCCTTTATTATTTGAATATCTGATGGGTCCAGTTTCATTGGAGAAACACTTAAGAATGCAATTGTTGGACTAATTTGTGCTCTCTTAAATTCATGAAAAAATTGTGAGGCAGTTTTCAAACCAGTTATGCCACATATATTCCCCCAAAAATATGCAATTTCTTCCTCTTCAAGTTCCTAAAGATTGGCATTGTATTTATAATTTTAGCTAAAAGTTTTCCAAATTATATATACCATGTACCATTTTGCATTCCAACAAACAATGTATCAATTTCATATACTTGTCAACAATTTCTTTAATCAGTCTTTTATATTTCAGCACCTCTATAGTGGATGTGCAGTAATGTTTTATTACATTTTTAATTTGAACTTTACTGATGAATATTAATGTTGAAAATCTTTTTTTTTTTCTATTTTTTTAAAGATTTTATTTCATCATTTCTAGAAAGAGGGGAAGGGAGAGAGGCAGAAAAGGAGAGAGACATCAATGTACAGTTGTGTTTCACCTGCCTCCAGCCACAGACCTGACTGGAGACTTGGTTTGCAACCTGGTTATGTGCCCTGGCTGGGGAATCGAACCTGCGACCTCTGGGTTCACAGGCCGGCGCCTTATTCACTGTGCTACCAGCCAGGGCCATGTTGAAAATCTTTTTATCAGCTTTTTGGCCTTCAAATTTTTCTTAAGTAAAATTCCTGTAAAACCCTTTTACCCATCTTCGATTAGTTGGGTTGCATTCATATTGCTGAGTTGCAACAACTCATTACATATTGCAGATATTTTCTACTTCCTACCCTTTGATTTTCGCAACACTTGTCTTTAAAGAGCAACTGTTAATTTTTATAACATCAATTTATTATATTTCTTTTGTCTATATTTTTAGTATCTTAAGAAACCTTTTTGTCTTTCTCCTAGTGAAAATATTCAGTTTCCACACACCACTGAACACAAGTATTTTAATATACATTTATTTTGTTGATTTTTATTCTCCAAACCCTCTCTGACCAATACTTGTGTTTTTATAATCTGGGATATTAATTCCATAAAGTTATTATTAAAGTAATAATTTAATATTTTATTTGTATACATTTAACATATTTAATTATGTGTGCTCAATAGTACTTCTTGAAACACACTTGATTCTTTTTTATTTATTGTTTTATTTTTTGATGGAAATGCATTCTCTAGTATAACAGATTACCTTTCTGAATTCTTAAATGACTAAAAGCCTCTTTATTTTGCTTTAGTCCTTGTATGCTTATAAAGCTTGTAAAAGTACTATGAATTTGAAGTAATTTTCCATTTTGTTAAGAAATTTGAGGCCAAACCTTCTCATTCTATTGAATATAAACTGTAAAGCCATTGTAGTCTGAAAAAGAATAATCTGAATTTCTTAGTGAAATGTTTAAAAATGAAGACTCAATTACTATTTAATTGGTAGTAAACACCCAAGCAATCCTCTTCACTATTTTCTTCTTTTTAAATTCATTTTATTTTTTAATCTATTCTTGGATATACTATATTGGGATTTCTCAATATATACTGCATGCCTCAGATTATATTTTATATTTGTAAAAAAATATCTTTTTACTTATTTTTATGTTGCTTAGGAAGACTTTCTTATCTTGTTTTCTACATCAATTTTGCTATACAGGCCTTAAATAAAATTAAAAATTTTATTGCAATAGGTATATTTTTCATTCCCTAAACCTCTAATTTTAAAATAATCATTATTTTTATTAAATGTGTATTTTCAACTATTAAATAAACTTATCTTTTCCAACATCTCTATTATTTATGTTTCCTTGGCTACTACTTTCACTTAACATCAAAGTTAACATCAGATGTCTGGTGATATTTCTACTACATAAAAATTTCACGCTTGATGAGGGGTTGTGGAAACTCTGCAGATGATATTTTATTGAACTCTTCTGCAGCAAAAGGAGACTGGTTGCTTTCTCTAAGTAGCTGAGACAGCTGCATTTATTTTCCATAAGGTAGCTACAGAGGCTGCCTAATATAGTGGGCATGGTAGTTTCAGCTAACAAGGCCATAGGCATTACACTTCACCATATTCCCAGGGTAGCAGCCATGAGAGCTCCTAAGAAAGATCTCAAAATCTTATGAGAGCCTGGCTTTCTACCTTGTTCTTTTATTTTAGGGTTTTTCCCCCCCTGCTTCCCCTCAAAGAATGTATCAGGGAATCGGGCTACAAATTATGTTCCTTCTTGGTTTTCAAAAATTGTTATTTATATAATTTTTTTTCTACAATAATTGAGTTCATTGTGCCTTGAAGCTAGAAACTGCCTTGGGAAATGTAACATACTTATTTTTTTACCAGTTAAAAGCCCATCAAGAAATAATCAATTCTCTCTTCAACAACACCTTGTTGGTACATTTATTAAAGTAGAATTTAAAATAGGTTGTATTTTTAGATGGCTATTTTCCATGGTACACTGTGAACATGTGGAAATCAGACTGTATTTTGGAAACCTGGTATCCTTCATAATATTTATTATTCTTTCTTACTAACAGAACTCCAATTTATTTTGGAATGGGGGCATGCCAACTAAAAATATATTTCCCTCCTCCTATAAATCTGTATGTAGACATCTGACACCATTCTGGCCAATGAGATGTAAGTAGCATTTGGGTATGATTTCTGGGGAGGTTCTTTGTTGGAGGCTGACATTTTGCTCTTTGTCCTTCTTCCTGCCTGGAATGTGGATGTAAGGTCTACAACTTTAGTGTCCTTGCCCCATTTATAAATGGTAGAGTATTGTTTGCCATTCCCAGGGCTATGACTTGGCAGTCAGGTCATACACTCACACCTGAACCAAGATAAGATATCTATACATCATTAGAAGATGATTTATATAAACCTACATTCCTGGAACAATAACTCCCTAGGGAAATGCAAGTCGCTTAATTGGCTTAGTGGAAGCAACATGTATCCTCTATCCCTGGACCTGGAGCTGATTTCTTCCAAACTACTTGGCTGACATACAATGAGTAAACGTTAAAATGGATATTAGGAAGTCATTTACAATATTGAAACTATTGGCTTTACTTTCAGTTAGCCAATGTACACATAAATAAACCCCTTACCTTACTTACGCATTCAAAAATCTCCTGTGCATACACACACACACACCCACTCACACACACACACACACAAATATAAAAGCCTCATTCTATGGGAAGATATCTAAACTTAACCTCATCTAACATTTACATTATCCCATTAAAAATACTCTTAGGCATCACTTTTCCCATAATGCTACCTCTGGTCTCCTTTTCCCCATGCTAGGTTATCTGCCCTTCTCTGTGCTTCTAACTCTTATTTTGCCTAATTTTATTATTTCACTTGTCTCATTTGATAGCAATTGTCATATTAGTTGTCTGATTATCACAGCTAAAAAGGCTATCTTATTGTTGCTAGACCTTACTTGTGTACATTAGTTATCAAGTCAGTTTAGACACATAAGACATCTACTAAGTATTTGTTAACTGTGGAGTGATCCTATCAGGTCTATTTTATTTCATGTTTTATTTGAGCTTATATTGTATTGAAATATCAAGAAAAGGAGGAGACTAAACATAGCTATTTAAATTCAACTTAATATTTTCTCTTTTTAGCATTTAATTATTATAGCTATAAGCTTAGAATAGTCATATACAATAACACAAATGAATTTAAAATATAACTAAATATAACTTGGAAAACAGTAATGGACAAGTTTTAGGTTAAGAAAATCCAACTACTAAAATGACTCTACCCAAGTGTTCATATTCACTTCTCTTTCTCTTGCAGACACACACACACACACACACACTCATTGAAATGTCAGCATTTATTTCCTTAGAATGATCAGTTAGGTTGTGATGATGTTACACAAATTCGATTATGAGAATCAATAGCAGCATAACATGCCTAACTGCACTTATTTTAAATGTTTTCACATTCTACCATTTCTCTTTTTAAAATATAATTCCTATAATTATTTTATAAAAACAGGAGTAATTAAGTCATGACAATATATCATTCTAAGGATTTTTAAATATAAGAGGAGATTCAAAAATAAAAATCTTTTTAAAAAAAAAACATTTTATTCTCTAATTATGAGTCATAGGTATAACGAATGTGGAATGTTAAGTTTAGAAAGGTAAGAAAATGATGAATAATCTCATATTTAGTAAAAAAAAAAACAAACAAAAACGCAAATGTAAATACAGAGTATATCCAGTTAATTTTAAACAACAATAATAGCCATCAATATATTTTTTTAAATTCTGTCTTACATGTCCATGTATGGCTATGAGTAATGTCCAGGTTAAATGAAAATGTTCTCAATTGAAACGTGCCATTATCCATTCTATTCTTTATCAGCTTCACATGTACAGTTCTAAGGTAAACATGCAATCGTACACTTGGAAATTCTTTATTTTGAAACTTGACAGCATATTTCCAAAGGTATAACATCTTAATCAAATTTAAAAAGAAAACATCCCATAGCTGAGCTTGGTTGTAAACCTAAAATTATATAACATACATGTTTTTATGCTTTGTCAATTACATTTGAAATAGGGACTGTTTGTTTCAGCCCTTCTAAAAATGAGACGAGGATGAGAAAACAACCTATTTTCTTATTAGGTTCAGAAGTCAAAGGACTCAGCCAGGAGCCGCAGGCTTCAAGAGCATAGAAGATTAAGACATATATTGGATTCATGATGGAGGGCAGAAAGTTCATTTTCAAAATAAAACAGAATTTTATTCATATTCCTTTTAAAATTCAGATTGCCATTTGCCAGCTGACCTGTGACACGGCAGCAGTGTATTACATTTTCAATGAGCAGTCTGTCTGGAGCTGCTGGTGACAGAAATGCTTCCTGGTTTCTAGGTTTGTATTGTTTTATGTAAGATATTGTTGTCAGAATTTTAGATGGTGCAAACAGGGGCAAGGTAACATATTTATTTTTAATAAGGAGGAGATGTAGAAGAGTATAGTCATCAGCATTATGCATGGAATAATCCTGTACAAAAAAAAATCATAACAGCTCAAGTAAAATGCGTATATGGAACCATCAAAGATGGGTATGCCAGCATCTCAATGAGAAATAAGGGCAGGCCAAAAAATGAATCTTTATTTAAAAAATAAATACACGTGAATGCCTCCTTAAACAACTTTTGGTAGAGTGGCAAGTCATGCCAAGGTATTCTACAGTCAGGGACTAGATTTATCCAGCTCACCATCTGTCAAAATTATATTATAGATGACACATATGCATAGATACAGACCACTGATTTTCATATATATTAAAACCTGAAGCTACTGCAAGATATGAAAACCTACAAACTAGTAAGCTAAAAGGCTTATATCTAAAACTTTTATTTTTCACTACAGTGTTTTAATTCTCTTCTCTTTTGGACATGCATTCAAGAGAAATAAGCATATAGTCAATAGAAATATGTAAAAATTTAATCTAATTTTTAAAATCTCATAATAGAAACTTTTAGAAAATATAAATATAAGAGAAAGGATATACTCCTTTATTTTTGGAGCTGCCCTTTTGAGTGAATATATCTGGTACATATATTAAACTGGAACAAAGTTTTAAGATGAGGATGAGGATAAATTTTAATGTCAGGTAAATAGTTTGTAAAAATAAAAAACTAAAACAATAATGAGATACATTAATAGTTGAGTTAACTTGAGCCAGAAAAAAGCTGTCCATATTTCACTCTGACAATAGCTTTGTAATAAGAGTTACTTGTGTGTTATTGTTTTAACCACTCTGATGAGAAACAGAAGACAAACAACAGTTATGACTGTTCAATTTGACACTATAATTCTCAAGCGGAATCAGACAGAGAAGGAAATCCTTAACTGCATAGTTACTTTGAACAAATCATGTTTATACATTTTATCACATATTAATGAAAATATGTTTACTTGGTAAGAAGTATTGGCTTAGTACATTTACTGCATTTAAATAAATGATTAGTTTATAGGTATAGCTCTGAGAATTTTCTTTGGTCCCTGTATATGATATTATGAAATTATATCCTGACATAATTTATTAAAAACTTATTGAACTACATAATCATTTCCTGTTATCAGTAATAACATAAACTTTCTGCATTGTACAAATACTTGATTTTATTAAATAAGTATTTTCAAGTAAAAACCCTGATAATTTATTATTTTTTAAAAAGTGACAGCAAAAGCCCTGGCTGGTGGCACAGTGGACAAGGCACTGGCCTGAAAACCCAAAGGTCACTGGTTCGATTCCCAGCCAAGGCAACATAACCAGGTTGCAAGCCAAGTCTCCAGCCAGGTCAGTAGCTGGAGGCAGGTAAAGGGCAACCATACATTGATGTCTCTCTCTCTCTCTCTGCCTCTCTCCCTTCCCCCTCTCTGAAAAATAATAAATAAAATTGAAAAATAAATAAATAAATAAAAAGTGACAGCGGAAGTAAATTGAATGGAAATGGTTTTAGTTTAATAACAACTCTTCTAAAGGCAGATCACTTCTATTATAATATAAAATTTGAGATAGGAAATAAAAGAGGAAACTGTCTAACCTTCTTAGATTCTACTCAATTTTGTTCACATGCTTTATTACTACAGTTATGATTCAGGTAGTCTCAAAGCCTATCCACCTCTTAATGGACAATATGCAAATAAAATTTCATGTAATTATTTTTTTGTAGTTGTCAAATACAAATTTAAATAAACACATTTTCCATGAAATATTTAAATATGATCAATTGACATCCCTGGCTGGTAGCTTGGTGGAATGGCGTCAGCCTGCAAACCCAAAGTTTGCCGGTTTGCTTCCCCAAGCCAGGTCTCCAGCCAGGTCCTTAGCTTGAGGCAGGTGAAAGGCAGCCATACATTGATGTTTCTCTCCCTTCTCCTTCTCTTTCTCTCCTCCTGCCCTTCTCTCTGAAAATAATAAATAAAATCTTTTTTTTTTTTTTAAAGGGAAATAAATAAATAAATAAATAAATAAATATCAATTTAAAACATTTGGTTTGTTTGTGTGTGGTTTTGTAGCCAATGAAAAAAACTGAGGAAATTATTTTATTGTACGTTGTGTTTTATTTTAATCTCTAAATTACATTTTGAAGTGCACACTATTTTCATAATATTGAAAACAAAAAGTATTTTGATTTTCCTAAAAGGAAGAAAGGAAGTGGAAGGAAGGAAGGGAAAGAAGGATCCTTTAAACAAATAAATTCTAAATGCAGTAAAACTACATAATATGATCTACATGTGCCATATGTCAAATCAGACACTCTTCTTCCTTCAAATATGCAACTCAGACATTACCAAAAGCCTGCTAATCCTGATATTCTGGCTTTATCTATCCCATCTACCATTCCAGTCTGCCTAAATTTACTGCTATAGAACCAACTTCATTATATAACATAAAAAAAATAACTGTCAAAATTGATGAAATTAGTATTTTTTGAACTATAATGTACTTGGCATATGTCACTAGGAATGTTTTCCAGTAGCTCACACAAGCACCAAACAAAATTTTGAGTTTCTTTCAATTGACTATCAATAAATTGATTTATTTTTAATTATAAAAAGACAAAAAAGTTTTAAGCCAATTGCTTAACCAATCAAACTTCAAACAGAAAAATAAGCTACAAAATTTAGCAATACAATGGGATTGAGAGTAGTTCTTCACTGAACTAATTCTCCCAGAATCCACTGTTCATCTCACCATTCCTTATAAAATACAGAATCCTTAATTGGTCTGTGCTTCTCCAACATGTTTTTAATGAAAACGCAGCACATAACTCTTAGTTTGTTGGCTGCCAGAGCCCAATTTACAAAAGTGGGAGTGCGAGATAAGAAAAGAGTACATCTGCAGAGCAGGCTGCGCAATGAATCACACGGTGCCAGAGTTGAGTAGAATATAATTGAGTCCAACATCTCTGAGCACTTTCACCATAATTAATGATAATCTGTAACAGAGGAATCTGAGATTCCAGTTCAGAGAACTGTTTAATTAGGCCAAGTAATGAAAGCAGAAGCGGTACAAGAATATGGCCTGTCTCATGATTAATGATTCATGCTACTGAACACAAAAGTGCCGCACCGTTAACTCTAACGGATGCTGCATCTCTCTGGCATTTACAAAATAGTGAAATGCATGCATTTTTGTATCTTAAAGATGTAACTGGCAATATCTTTTTCTGAGCTATTTACATGATAAATATGGTTCCGAAGGTAACTGTCTTCGTCCCAGGTTCTTTGCGGTGGGGTAGTTTAAGATAAATATGGCATCTGCCTATGTATCAGTATTAAGGTAAGTGCTCTTCCAACACTATAATTAATGCCTCACTTTCACTTCCTAAGTTAGTACAACCTTATTTTCAATCTTACTGTTTTAGAAAGGGGAATTTAAAGATGTGCCTTTTATTGACCTAATTATGCATTTTAATATTTATATATACACCTTGTTCATTAATAGCAATAAAGAAAAATATGTTGAAGACCAAATCTAAGATACAGAAAAAATAGAATATGTATAATATTTATTTTATGGGGGTCAGAGTATAAAATGTCCTATCCATGTATAGCAATTTAATACTGGGATTGTCCTACAAGTATGGGGGATATGAGGAAGAAAGAACAGATTGCCTGAGGCTTTAACTTAAAAGCCAGAAAATTGTGTGGGTGGTATGTCACTAGTTACTCTGTCTTTCAATAAATAAAGAATAGTACTTATCAAACAGACTGCAGAATAATGCTATATATGCAAGGACAGTGATAAGATAACCTCTATAACGAAATGTGGCCTAGGCTGTCCTAAACCACATTAGGCCTCAACTATTTTCTTTTGGTCTTTATTTTTATTTATGTATTTCTCTTTCTGTTTTGATTTTACATAATTTTTACTTTTCCATTACACTTGACATATCAGTTTCAGGTGTACAACCAGTAATTAGACATTTTATAACTTACTAAATGATCATCATTATAAATCTTGTACCCATCTGACACCACACAGAGTTATTAGAATATTGTTGATTATATTCCCTATGCTATACTTTACATCCTTCTGAGAATGATGTAACTACCATGTTGTACTTATTAATCCCTTTACCTTTTTCACCCATCACCTAACCCCATCCTATCTGGCAACCATCAAAAGGTACTTGACTTCTAGTAAAAATGCAGATGTAGGTAAAACATAATTTGCCTCCTCTTGCAACCACAGAAAGAATTACAACTAGGCCTCAAACAAATAACACTGAGAACTGTCAGAAAATTGAGCTGTATAGAAGTCTGACAACCAAGAATATAAAGAAGCCACATTGATCCAGACAGGTAGGAGGAGTGGAGGTATAGAGACATGGTGTAGTGTGAAAAGTAGGCAGTGCTGGAATGGGCAGTCCCACATTCACATGCGGTGACTAAAATTTGGGAGGGATACTTTGGGAACAAGCAATTCCAGCCCTAGGCCAGACAATACAACCCAATGGTCTGGTGCCAGGAAGATAAATCCCCATAACTTCTGACTGTAAAAAACTGGTAGAGGTTGGAAATACAGAAGAAGCTGCCAGATTTTCAGGACACCACTTAAAGAGCTTGCATTGACTTAAACTATACACAGACTTACCCCCTCTGGGGGTCAGCACCAGGGCAACAGTGGGAAGGGTGTCAATCACACAGGTTGAGTGTTGGACAAACCTCCAGAAGCCAGGCCCACTCTCCAAGCCCTCCCCCAATACAGAGCCACATATTGGTGAAGCAGTTTACCCTACCCTAGTAGTCACCTAAGGCTCTACCCCCCACAATTTACACATGCTTTTTCTATAATAAGCCATGCTACTAAGGGAGTCAAAGCAGCTCTACCTAATATGCATGAACAAACACAGGGAGGCTACCAAACTGAGGAGACAAAGAAATATGGCCCAAATGAAAGAACAGAACAAACACCCCCCAAAAAATATGAATTAACAAAATGGAGATAACCAGCCTATCAGATGATAGATGATTGATGTAGAGTTCAAAACACTGTTAATCAGAATGTTCAAAGAACTCAGGAAGAAATGAAGGTTACACTAAAGTGAAATAAAAAAAATTGGGGGGAACCAACAGTGGAGGGGATAAAGCCAGGATTCAAATCAATGATTTTGAACATAAGTGAGAAAAGAATAGAAAGAAGAAACAAGAATTAAAAATAAAAAAGAATAGTCTAAGGAACCTTTGGGACATCTCCAAATGTACCAACATCTGAATCAAAGGGATATCAGAAGGATAAGAAGAGCAAGAAGTTGAAAAGTTATTTGAAAAAATAATGAAAGCCAACTTCCCTAATCTGGCAAAGGAAATAGACATACAAATCCAGGAAACACAGAGAGTCCCAAAGAAGTTGAACTCCAAGCAGACCACACCAAGATACATCATAATTAAAATGCCAAAGGTTAAAGAAAAAAGAGAGACTCTTAAAAGCAGCAAGAAAAATTTAGAGTTACCTACAAAAGAATTCCCATAAGAATGTCAGCTGCTTTTCTCAAAAGAAACTTTGCAGGCAAGAAGGAATTGGCAAGAAGCATGGAAAGTGATGAAAAGCAAGGACCTACAACCTAGATTATTCAATCCATAGATGTGGTGATCCATAGATATGGAGAGAGATATCCATAGATAGAGAATCATTGATATGGAGATCATTTGGAGGATTATCAGCTGGGAGAGGAAAGAGGGAGAATGGAGAAAAAGGTACAGAGATTAAGAAGTGTAACTGGTACGTACAAAATAGATGGGAGATGTTAACAGTAGTACAGGAAATGAAAAAGCCAAAGAACTTACAGGCACAACCCATGAACATGAACTAAAAGGGTATTGCTAGAGGGAATGGGAGCTAGAGAGAAAAATTGGGACAATTGTAATAGCATAATCAAACTTATTTTTAAAATGTTTTCTGTATCTATGAGTTTATGTTCTGCTTGTTTACTTAGCTTTTTAAAATTCAATTGTTGATATCTATTTATTGTCAATTTATTATTCATATTTAAAATTTTTTCTTTATCTTCACAAAGAAGACACTTTAATATTTCATGAAATACTGGTTTAGTGGTGATGAATTTCCTCCATTTTTTTCTTGTCTTGGAAGCTCTTGTTATGTCATTCGATTGTAATGATAGCTTTGCTGGGTAGACTTTTTCTTGTGTCTGCTGCAGAAGCTTTATGTTTCAGCACCCACTACAGTTGACACTAATTCAGAAAATACCTTATCCTTACCTATTACATGGATTCAAAAAAAAATACATCTCTGGATTCTTAATTTTTTTTTCCTGCCTTCCAATTATAGCATTACTCAGGCAGTCACAACCATGCAACACATGCTTAACACCCAGATATCTCCTATTGGTCCAAATAGAATGCGATCTCATAGGCAATGTAATTCCAGGTTTGCTAATAAACCTGGATCCACAGATTTGTAAACCACAAACAACTGGCCAGAGATGTGAAAATTCAATGACTGTTTTGAAAATAAAGCAAAATCTCCCAAGTTTACACACTTTTTACTCAATTTAAAAATAAGTTGATCTCCCAGGCATACTTTATAGAAAAGTAGTAGTTACAGCATATGTAAATGGAACTATTTGTAAGATGCATTAAGGAACCAATCATTATTCTAAACTTTCAGACATACATAATGAAATCTTTCCCTAAATCTTATTATACACATCTTGTAAAAGTTCAAATAAATTTTTCTCAGTCACTTCTAAGTATCTCAGTGAGCTTTATTTATACACGGAATGACTTATTTGTACTATAATCATAGATGACATATGCATCATATACAAGAAATGGCAACTCTCTTTTAAACAATAGAATACTAAAGGAAATGCTTTGAAAGTAATTTGTACATACTTAATAGTTTGGTAAATTTTATATATTAAAATTATTTGCTAATATCACTATTATTGGCTGCATGGACTACAGAAAATAAAAGGAATGAGAGTGGGTGGGTCAGGGATTTGGAGAGTAATGAGGGAAAAATTGGGACAACTGTAGTTGTGTTACAGGGTGAAAGAATGCCATCTCCAAATTCCCCACAACCCCTGGTTTGGAGAATGGGGAATGGGACTCAATGGAGCATGGTAATTCTTTTCCAGGCACCAATGAAATAGGAGGAACTTTAACCATAGAATAATGAATAAAGCTTATGGGGCTGCATGAGATTCTGCCAGTGGCCAGGACTGGTCACTATACCTACTACACCAAAGGCTGCACTCAGGGATTTAAAAATAAAGTGGCAGCTATTAAGTAGAGAGAGGAGCACGGGGTTTGAGAGAGAGAGGTAACATGTGGTTGGAAAGAGAGCAGAAGCATTCCACCAGCTGACCATAGGTCATATGTGTAATAAAGTGTTACATGCTCTGAATTAAAAGTTGAAAAAATCCCTGGCTGGTAGCTCAGTGGGTTGGCACCAGCCTGTGAATCCAAAGGTCGCTGGTTTGATTCCCAGCTAGGGCACATAACCAGGTTGCAAGCCAGGTCTCCAGCCAGCTCTGTAGCTGGAGGCAGGTGAAAGGCAACCATACACTGATGCTTCTCCCTTTTTTCCTCTCTCCCTGCCCTTCTCTCTGAAAATAATAATAAATAATATCTTTTAAAATAAATAAATAAAATAAAAGCTGAAAAACACTGCAACATGGACAAAATCCCCCCAATAGAGCACAGATGAATGGGAGCTGCTGATAAAGCTTAACTGTGCCAGGGAAATAAGAAGACATGGATGTTTATTTTCCTAGGAAAAGATGGAACCTCTGACTTCTCTGTTCTAAAACTAGACTGATTTGGCAGGACTGAGTGTTTTGAGGTATTTGAAAGGAAGTGAGACTTAGCAGCAGAGTTTGGCCATTAATCTAAATCTGTATCATCTTTAAATAAATAATTCCTTTCCTTTTCACAAACTCTGGTATTAAGAGTTATACTTGTGCAGTGGGCAAGCAAGCCCCTCACAACCAAAGAGCCCATGGGTTCTGTTTCAATAGAACAACAATAAAAAAGATTAAGAAGAAAAACAGAGAAAGAAAAAGAGAGTTTCTCAAAAGAGGAAACCACCTTAACCAATTTTTTTTACAATGAATAAAAATAATTAACAATTTTAAGGCAATTTATATATTTCTTCATAAATACTACTCATTGAAATAAAGAACTAAATGGATTTATTAAAATAGATGCAAATTGAAAAAGAAAATAAGTGAATTGTATAATGGATTTGAAAAATAAAATAATTCAGGTAAGAGTAACAGAAAATATGAGAAATTAAGAGCATGAAAAATAGAATGAGAAACCATACACTCTTAAGAGATGATGAAAAAATAAAAAGAGGATACATTGAAAGAAACAGTGGTTAGTAATTTTCTAAAATGTAAATAAATAAGCAAAAATGATGAGTTTTCAGGTTCAGAAAACTCACAAACTCTGAGATGAATTTAAATAGAAAAACCAAAATAATAAAAAATAAAATAAAAATTCATTGTAATAGAAATAAATTTTAAAGACAAAGAGAAAAATCTTAAAAACAGGAAAAAAAATTACCTAAATAATAAATAGCAAGGCTCAATACAGTAGTATAATTAAAATTATCAGTGAAATTAACCCTGAATAGCTACAGCAATCCTGAGAAAGAAGAATGAAGTAGGAGGATTCATAATATCTGATATCAAACTATATTATAAGGCCATAGTAATCAAACAGTCTGGTACTGACACAAGAACAAACAGATCAATGGAACAGAATTGAGAGCCAAGAAATAAACCCAGGACCCTATGGGCAACTAATTAACAAAGAGGGAAGGAACATAAAATGGAGTGCAAGTAGCCTCTTCAACAAGTGGTGTTGGAAGAACTGGACAGGCACATACAATAAAATGAAACTAGACCACTAATTTATACCATATACCAGAATAAACTCAAGACTTAAACATAATCAGTGCCACCATAAAATCCCTAGAGAAAAACATAGGCAAAATAATTGCAGATATCCCAAGTAGCAATATTTTCACTGAAATATCTCCCAGGGCAAGGGAAATAAAGAAACAAATAAACAAATGGGACTATATCAAACTGAAAAGTTTCTGCTCAGCTGAAGAAAATCTCAACAAAATAAAAAGGGAATCAACCATATGGGAAAATATATTTGCCATTGACACCTCAGACAAGGGTTTGATCTCTAAAATATATAAAGAACTAATATGACTCAACACCAGGGAGACAAACAACCCAACTAAAAAATGGGCAAAGGACCTGAATGACACTTCTCCAAGGAGGACATACAAAGGGCCCATAGGCACATCAAAGAATGCTCAACATCACTAGCCATAAGAGAGATGCAAATTAAAACTACAAGATACCACCTCACATCTGTCAGAATGGTCATCATCAACAAATCAACAAACAGCAAGTGCTGGCAAGGACGAGGAGAAAGGGGAACCCTGGTGAACTGCTGGTGGGAATGCAGACTGGTGCAGCCACTATGGAAGACAGTATAGAATTTCCTCAAAAAACTAAGAATAGAACTGCCTTATGACCCAGTGATTCCACTGCTAGAATTATATCCAAAGAATCCTGAAACACCAATTCAGAAGAACCTATGCAACTCTATGGCCATAGCAGTGCTATTTACAATAGCCAAATGCTGGAAATAGCCTAAGTGCCCATCAGTGGATGAATGGATCAAAAAACTTTGGTACACAAAGGAGTTGTATGCAGCTGAAAGAAAGAGAGAACTCTTACCATTTGCAATAGCATGTATGGAACTGGAGAGTATCATGCTTAATGAAATAATCCAGGCAGCAAAAATTAAATACCGCATGTTCTCAGTTAATATAGGAAACTAATGAACAAACAAACAAGCAAACAAAACAGAACCAGCTCTGGCTGGTGTCACAGCGGCACCAGCCTGTGAACCCAAAGGTCACTGGTTGGATTTCCAGTTAGGGCACAACTAGGTTGCAAGCCAGGCCTCCAGCCAGATCCCTAGCTGAAGGCAGGTGAAAAGCAACCACACATTGATGTCTCTCTCCCTCTCTGCCTCTCTCCTTTCCCCTCTTTTTCTCTCTCCCTTCCCTTCTCTCTGAAAAACAATAAATAAAATTTAAAAAAGAAAAAAACAGAACCAGAAACATGAATACAAGGAACAGACTTTCAGTGTACAGAGGAGAGGAGGAGGAGACAAAGAAGGGGAACAGTTTAGTCAAGGAACTAGAATGGATGACCCATGGACATGGACAACATGTGGGACTGACTATGGCAGGGGGATAAGGAGGATGGGGAAGGAGAGAGCAGGGTGGGAAAAATGAGATGAATGTATTATAACAACAATAAAATAAAATAAAATATAAATGTAAATAAATTTTTTTAAATAAAATTATCAGTGAAATTAACTCTAAACTTAGATATCTATACGTAGTTAAAATCTCAACTGACAATGTCATGTAAATGAATATTGAAAGACTACATCAGTTACATAAGTCAATTACAAAGCAAAATACTAAAATAAACTTCAGACAGAAAGATATTAAACTAGTTCAAAACAGTAAGATGCAAAGAATAATAAATCAATAAATATACTGGTTAATGTAAGGAATATGAAATTTCAAACAACAAAAGTAGTTCTGGTGTTTACCCGGGGTAGATAGATCTAAGAACAGTGTAACACTCAATTTAATGCAAAAAAAAAAGCCAGTTAATTTGCAAAAGTGTAATTTGGGATTAATTTATTAGGGGATTAAGATTATAAGGCAACTATATTTGCAGAAATCTAAGGAAAAGAAAAGCTATACCTCTACAGATAGACAGGACATGAACACTGGCTCATGTGTGGCATGAAGAGTCAAATGAGACTTCTTTTCAAAAGGGAAAAAGAATTCAGCTAACATCTCTAATGAATTGATTAAGACTGAGTAGGAAGAAAGTGAGATGATAGTTGCCGTATTTCTGTGATCTCAAACATAGCGGAGTTTACATCCGCTGGTGAGCTGTCCTTTGTGGACCTTCATGTATGCACAAAAGATTTGGGCAGGTCAGCAGCTGAAGAAAACTACCTTATGTTCAATAGAAGATTCCAAGATGGTTGTTGGTATGTGGAAGCTACACTCACTTTCTCCCAACCCCAAAACAGAGTTACAGCTAAATGATAGAGAAAGCAACCTGAATAACCAACTAAAGGACAGCTGAACAGAAGAATTATAACAAGGACTTACAGAAGAAGCCACGTAGAGACCGGTAAGAAAGACAAAGATGCGAAAAAAGGCTGGCCTCTGTACCCACATGCAGCAGGATAGAAGCCGGAGGGATATTTTGGCTGCAGAAATCCCCCATGAGGAACGTAGGGTCTCAATTTCATTCCAGAGCACTAGAGCTGGGAACAGGAGCCCACATAGCATCTGGCAATGAAAATCAATAGGGACTCAGGTCCCATCAAAATGAAGAGAATCTGCTAGAAATCCCAGTTCTCTCTCAGAGGGCTAATGCACAGGATCATGCCTTCAGAGCTCACCCAGATATCCAGTAGATGGAAGGTGACATAGGGCCTGGAGGAGTCATGAAAAGATCTAGGTAGTATGGCCAGAAGAGACCTGGAGGGTCAATCAACAAGGCACCTGTGCTCAATCCCTATCCAACATTGTCCTCAGGTGTTTCCAGGTTTGAGCATCGCTATTCTTACAGAACCAAGCTGGAGAGTGCACAACCTGGTTTTACAACTTTTGGCAACACCGCCTTGCAAAGCTCATGTCCTGCAGAAAGGTTTCTTGGATGTACCCAACAGGTACTTTGGTGCGTTCCTTTTCTGGAGAAGCTCTTAGTGGACACTCAGTAATTGAGCTTTGTAGCTTTGGAACAGGGGCTATTCTTGTCCCGTTCTTGCACACAGCCAGAGCCCAACCTCAGTACCTATTAATTCTCTCCATCTGTTCTTTTGATTCCCAGCACCTGGCGGCCCCACCCTGCTGAGTCAGTTCCACTGGGGGAAGATGGTGCTTCCCAAAGCTGGTACCTTCAGAGTGTGTCTTCCTCAGAGGCTCTTTTCTGGAACTTAGACAGATGCTGGGCTGTGTGGCTACAGTATTGGGAAGGGGATGTTCTTGTTCCTCCTGCAAGCTCATATGGACTCATTCCCGGTGAGAGGCTGTCTTTTCTAGTCCAGATGACTCTGCGCTGTTGAGCTTGCTCCTGCAGTGGGGCTGGCTGGCTACACGCAATGTGAACCTGCTGTGTACTCTTCTTGGAAAGCCAGTGTTGGAGACTCTGGCAGAGATGAGTGGTATGGTTCTGGAGTAGGGGGTGCTTTCTTCTCATTGAGTGTCTGGCTATGCTGCTCCCAAGCAGGAGACCCATTATTTTGGCACCCCCAACCACTATTACCTTGACCTATGAGTTCATGCCTTCTAGAAGGGTCTATGACAGATAGCTATCCTGAATCCACTCTGCAGTCTTTCTTGGGAAGACTCTGGAGGAAGATCAGGTGAGCTCAAGCAGAGGTGGAGTAGTCAGCAGATGGAGGTGGATCTCAGAGCATGGGAAACATTATTGATCTTCCACTGATTCAAAGTTGAGGAAGCCTACCCTTATTCATATAATGGCACCCCACCACCACTACCACACACACACACGCACACACACACAGGGCCTGTAGAAGCAGCCATAAACAGTGAATAGCACGGTAGCTTCAGTCAGGTAGTCCAAGGCTGATTACACAGAGTATCTGACATCAACTCATGCTGGAACTCTGCCGAAGTGGACCAAGAACCAACACAACCAGTGATGGGCTTCAGACCTCACCAGAGCTCAACTCAACTAGCCACAGAAGTGAGACACCAACAGGGGAATTCTGACAGGCACCAGACCCTGCTGTAAAAAATCTGCTTTGGGGAGCAGACCCTGCACAGTAACTCATACACTGTGATTGAGGTCTATCCTTATAGTTAGCCAGTAGAAGAGTTAATTCAACCTACACACAGGTTAACAACATTCAAGACGCAACCACAGTAGCAGGGCACACATAATCTGCACAATAGATGGTCCTAGAGTACTTAGCTCAGATGATCTGGAAGACTGCATCACTGAGCCTCATGAGATACCTGCATCATTGAACCCATCAGAACAATTTTGGGAGTCATAGCAGATTCACCTAATACAGACACAAATACAAATAGGCATACAAACTAGGAAATAAATAAACATGTCTCAACTGAAAAAATTTTTTAATTCTGAAAAAAAAAGAATTAAATGAAATGGAAACAACCAAGATATCAGATGTACAGTTTAAAACAATGGGTATAGGGATACTCAAAAACATTAGGAGAAAAATGGATGACTTCAGTGAGAACTTAAAGAAAAAAATGATGGTATGCATTAAAAATGACATAGAAACTATCAAAAAAGTCAGAAATGAAAAATTCAATATCTGAAATGAATAATAAACTAGAAGTCAACAGAGATTAGATGAAGCAGAGGAGTTGATCAACCATTTATAGGACAAGACAACAGAAAACACCCAAGTAGAGCAATGAAAAAAAAAAACAAAATTTAAAGTAAGAAAAGTCTAAGGGACCTCTGGGACATATCAATCATAACAACATTGCATCATAGAGGTACCAGAAGGAGAAGACAGTGATCAAGTGATTAAGAAACTGTTGAAAGAAAAAATGTCTGAAAGCTTCCCTAACATGGTAAAGGAAAATTCACACAAGTCTAGGAAACAAGATGAACTCAAAGAGGCCCACAACAAGATACATCATAATTAAAATGTCAAAGTTTCAAAGAGAGACTCTTAAGACCAGCAAGAGAAAATTATTTACATTGGGGTTGCCATTAGGCTGTCAGCTGATTTCTCAACAGAAATACTTTAGACCATAAGGAATCAGCATTAAATATTCAAAGTGTTGAAAAGCAAAGACCAATAACTTTTTCCACAAAGGCTATCATTTAAAATTGAGGCAAATAAAGAGCTTCCCTGAAGTAAACCCATGCCTTTATATTCAATTAATATTTTATGAAGGAGGGGAGAACATTCAATGAGTTAAAGACAGTTCATTCAATAAATGATTTTGGGAAAACTGGTCTGATACATACAAAACTATGAAACTAGACCAATTCCTTTTACCATACACAAAAATAAACTCAAAATGGATTAAAAACATAAATGTAAGTGTCAACACTATAAAAATCCTAGAAGAAAATATAGGCAGTAAAATGTCAGACACTTCTCTCAATGATATTTGTTCTAATGTATCTCCTCAGGGAAGGGAAATAAAAGAAAAAATAAATAATTGGAACTATATAAAACAAATGTTTTTGCACAGCAAAGAAAACCACCAACAAAATAAAAGGACAACCTACTGAATGGGAGAATATATTTGCCATTATATATCTGATGAAGTGTTAATGTCCAAAATTTATAAATAACTTATACAATTAAACACCAAGAAAACCATCAAATTAAAATATGTGCAAAGGACCCAAAAAGATACTTCTCCATAAAGGACATACAGATGGCCAATAGACATATAAAAAATGCTCATTGTCACTAATCATCAAAGAAATGCAAATTAAAATCACAATAAGATATTATCTCACACCTGCCAAAAGGCCTATCATCAATAAGTCAACAAATAGTAAGTGTTGGAGAGGATGTGAAGGAAAGGGAATGTAGGCTGGTAAACCACTATAAAAAACAGTGTGGAGCTTTCTTTAAAAATTCAAAATGTAACTGCTTTATGGCCCAGGAATTCCACTTCTGGGAATATGTTTGAAGAAATTAGAAATGTTAATTCCAAAGAATATATATTCCTCTATGTTCATTACAGCATTATTTAAAATAGCCAAGATTTGGAAGTTGCCAAAGGGCCCATCACTAGGTAAGTGGATAAAAAAATAAAACAAAATTGTGTTATATTTAAATAATGGAATACTAATCAGCCCTAAAAAAGGAAATCTTACTTTTGCTACTTCGTGGATGGACCTGGAGAGTATCATGCTAAGTGAAATAAGCCAGTCATAGAAAGACAAGTAGCATGTGGTTTCACTTATATGTGAAATTAACAAACAAAATAGTAATAAAAACAGATTCATAGATACAGAGAACAGACTGACAACTGTCAGAGAGGAAGAGGTTGAGGACTGCATTAAAAGGTTAAGGGATTAAGCAAAACTAAATAAATGAAAACAACATAACAGAACTGTGATTGCCAGAGGGATATGGGGGAGGATGGAGATAGAAGAGGATAAATGATGAATAAATGGTGATGGAAAGAGACTTGACTTCGGGTGGTGAATGCAATATTCAATATACAGACAATGTACTGTAGAATTGTACACTTGAAACTTATATAATTATATTAGCCAATGCCACCCCAAGAAATTCAATTAAAAACAATGAGAAATATTTCTGGCCTATAGGATAGGAGGGGCTGACATTTGGGGAAAAGTGCTAAGATTCTCTGGTCCTTTTTCCTATACGGAACAAAGTTATTAAGCCGGTGAGACAAAGGCAGGGACACTGGTTGGCCGAAGGAAGGGCTTGAAGATCTGTACTAGCTGGGAAAATGTAAACTTCTTTCCTGGGAAAGGGAAAGATATTGTTCTGGGCACAGGCTATTAAATGCCTTCTGCTACTGTGATGCAAGCCTACCTGAACAAGACCACAGAGAAGTCCATCTCCCACTTCCAAATACTAAATTGAAGAACAAGCTATGTTAGTGTCCTAAGGATGGCGGGGTAAAACATTGAGATAGACCCTCTCTGTGATGCAACTGCAGTGGGGAGTTGTTAGTTTCCTCTGATGAATCAGCAGCAACATTGAGAAAAAATCCTCCAGCAAACAACCTCCATTTTAATCATATGATAATACCAGGGAAAAATGAACCCAGTGGTGCTTTAAAAGTAACCATAGAAACAACAAACCCAAACTAATGCAATTCCTCATCAGATTGAATCAGTCTCCCGCAAAAGAAAACATGTTCCCATTTCCAGGTACATATATGGTTCCCCTACTCATACTGTTTACCTTTCCACATTGTGATCTACCCACTAAATATTAGCAACAAATAAAAAATTAAGAAAAACCAACTCACAGATGACCTAGATGGTTGAACTATGAAAAGGGGAATTTAAGATAAGTATGGTTAATATATTAAAAGCTCTAGTGGAAAAGAGTAAATAACATACATGAAGAGAAAGAGAATTTCTGTAGAGAAATGGAAATTGCAATGAAGGGTCAATAATTCTAGGTACAAAAGTATGTGTCACAGAGCAAGAATGCCTTCATCAGACTCATCGGTAGATAAAAACCTGTCAAGGAAAATGTCCCTGAATTTGAAGATAAATCAATTAAAATTATACAAATTGCAACACAAGGGGGAAAAAGGCAAAGAGGAAAACTGAACTCAACATTGTGGAAGAGCTCAGAGATGATAGCAATCATTCTAACATTGTTTGGGAGGAAAATGTTTCCCTTTTAATTTTCTGGGTTCTATGGATGGTTTAAGAATAAAACTGACATGACAGATTAACAAGAGGAAAGAAAACTACTTTAATTAAGTATTTAGAGAAACCTCACACAGAACACAGATAGGAGACTGAAAAGGTGCTGAAACGATGGAAATATTTACACCATCCTGGGGTGAGGAAAAGGATGGGAGTTTGGAGTTTCTGGTTTGAGGGAATTAATTCATGAAAAAATGAGAGGAAATATTGGATAAACAAAGGTAACCCTGTTACACAGATAAGTAAAATGTTATCTCTTATAGAAGCTCTATTTCTGATACTGGCTCCCTTTCTAATGTAAATTTAGAATTTTTTTTTAAATTACAGATTTATTTTCCAAATGGGTAAATTTATTCTTCTTTTAGGCAGTTATGGAAGTGGTAAAGAACTTGATTGTATTCAACTCAAAGTAACCTTTATGCTAATGTGGCGTATTTTGAGACAGCATGTTCTGAAGCTCTTCACATCACACACACACACACACACACACACACACACACAGAGGAATCCAAGAAGGAAAAAGTAAAAGACAGTGGTTGAGAATTTTCCCAAAATAATGGAAGATATCAAACTATATATACAAGAAGCATCTCACCAGCCCTAAATAAGATAATCCCTAGTATTAATACCCAGACTAATTATATAAAAATTGCTGAAACCTATCAGAAAAGTTGATGCTGAGTTAGCCAAAGAAAAACAAACAAACAAAAAAAAGCATTATTATATTCATTTCACAAATGAAAGAATGATAAAAATTAGAACAGACTTCTCAGCAGAAACTAAGCAAACATGAAAAATAGTTTGGGAAGATTTAAAAAGCTTAAGGAAAATAAAGAAATAATCTTTTAA
Source organism: Noctilio leporinus (assembly GCA_004026585.1). Lineage (NCBI taxonomy): Eukaryota > Metazoa > Chordata > Mammalia > Chiroptera > Noctilionidae > Noctilio > Noctilio leporinus. The sequence goes on along the minus strand of PVIW01000324.1, from coordinate 164,437 downwards.
CATAGCATTCTAAACACAATAAAATTATTTTTCTAAAAATGAAGAAACAATGGCATACCTACAAACAAAACCTTTACTACAAGAAATAGTAGAGAAAGCTGTTTGTTTTTCAGAAAGACTATAATGGCAGATAGAAACATAGATCCACATAAAGAAATAATGAGTCTCTAAAAAATGAAAAAATTAAAGTAAATCTAAAAAAACATATTTTTAAAGATTTTATTTATTATTTTTCAGAGAGAGAGGAAGGGAGAGAGACAGAGAGGGAGAGAGACATCAATGTATGGTTGCCTTTTTCACCTGCCTCCAGCTGGGGACCTGGCTGGAGATCTGGCTGGGAATTGAACCTGCGACCTTTGGGTTTGCAGGCCAGCGCCTTATCCACTATGCTACCAAACAGGGCTAAAAAACATATTTTTATTTGACAAGATCATAAAAATGGACAAACTTTTAACCAGCTTGATTAAGAAGAGATAGAGGGGGAACAAGAAGAGGTATCAAAATGACCAATACAGGGAATTTAAATGAATTATTCTCGAAGATCTAACAATTATAAAAAGATAATAAGGAAATACTATAAACAACTTAAAGCCCATATTTTCAACAACTTCTATGAAATGAATAATATTCTTAAAAGTCTCAAACAATCAAAACTTATTCTCGAAAAGCCTACATTATTCTATACATTAGTGTCAGGTCCCAGAGCTTTTGGACTAGCAGATTCTGATAGTGGGGAGGTCTCTGGTCTGGTGAAGGATGTACATGGGACTTTCAGATTTGATGTGCTTTATTGCAAGCGTCAGGCTCACAAACACACAGGTGGGGCAGCGAGGTGGCGTCCCCACCCAGTTATTCCACCCTATCACAGCTGCACTTAGGTTAACGACCACTGACCACTGAGAGTCCAGGAGTTCTTACACCCCTTCTTGTTTCTACACAGCCGGGTGGCTTTGGGGGGGGGGGGGTGTTGGTGTTCCACACACAGTTTGTCCCACCCCATACAGCAACAGTGTATTTAGCTTACATCAAGGACATCTTATATACACATTGGAACAAAGGAGGCACTATATGCACTGGAAAAAAGAGGCAGTATATCCAAAGGCAACACCCATCTGCTCAAGGTTGCTGTGTTGGCTATTTTGGGGGCCCAGCGTTCAGGGGCTCTGGGAACAATATTAGCTTCAAGGCTCCCTCCCCAACTGACCCAGCAGGGAGGTCCAGCCATGCATAGACAGAGAAATTTCTCAGCCTGACAATTATTTATATAATTGAATTTGTAGTTAAAAGCCTTTTGACAAAGAAAACCTTAGGACATAAGACTTTACCAGTGTTTTCTACCAAACATTTAAGAAAGAAATAATATAGTAGTAACCTATTATCCATGGTTTCTCTTTCCATGGTTTCAGTTACCCTGGTCACCCTTGGTCCAAAAATATTAAATGAACAATTCCAAAAATAAACACTTCATAAGTTTAAGTTCTGTGTAGCATGATGAAATCTCATGCTGTCCTATACAGGATATGAATTATACCTTTGTCCAGCATATCTACATGTCTGTTTGCCATTTAGTAGATGTCTCAGTTATATCCACAGTTGTGGTATTTCAGTGCTTGTGTTCAGCTACCCCTTATTTTACTTAATAATGGCCCCAAAGTTCAAGGGCAGTGATTCACACAATTCACATATGCCAAAGAGGAGCTGCAAATTGTGTGTATATATAGAAAAAAACCATAATATATAGGGTGTGGTACTATCCATGGTTTCAGGCATCCAGTGTGGGTCTTAGAATATTTTCCCCAGGGATAAGGGGGCAACTGCTATACTAAGTTAACATAATCTCTTGAAAAAGGTAGAAAAGAAAAGAAATTCCAGCCAACATTTTTAATATTATACCTACAAAATATCTCAACTATTAGCAAATAAAATGCAAAAATATATAAAAAGAAAAGATACATCATTCCCAAGTTTTTTGTGGGAGTCCAAGATTGGTTCAATATCCAAAGCCAATCAAGGTAAACCACAATGCCCATAAAAATATTTAAATAGTCTTCAACTACATAAAGTGCATCTACAAAACAACTACAGTCAACATCATATTTAATGGTTATAACGCTGCTTTTATTCCCTAAAATAGGGAATACAGCAAGACTATATTCTCTTACCAGTCCTATTCAACATCACACTGGGGTTCTAACAGTTTAATAGATAAGAACAATAAATAAAATCCATATAGATAATAAAGCAAGAAATAAAACTGTCTCAATCTTCTGATTGATATGTCTACCTAGAAAATCCCAGAGATTATACAAAATAAAATTAGTGTAATTAATAAATGAATTAAGCAAGATCATTGAATATAATGCCAAAAAATTAATTGTATTCTTATATACAAACAATAAAAATATTGGAAATTCAAGTAAAATTGAAAAAGTACCACTTAAAATACCACTACAAACATGAAACACTTAGATATGAATCTTATACAATGTGCACAAGATTTATCTACTAAAACAATGATTTAAAAAATTAGGAAATACCAAATAAATAAAGACATATTGTGATTATGGTTGGAAAGGCTCAGTATTATTAAGATGTCATTTCTCTCAAAATTGAAAGTAATATGTTATCCCCTATTAGACTATAAGAATTTTGAAGGCAACAGTAATGCCTAATTACTAAACCTAACTCTAAAACCTTGTGCTTATTAGGGCTTCAGTTAACTTTTTGGATTACTTTAAAAATGCAGGAATGTGATCAATGCTAAGAAGACGTTGACAACATTAGATCCCTAATGTAGTTAAATAATCTCTTGATTATACATCTGTATTTTAATAAAATTTTCACTTATTTTTTTAACATGTAAGAAATATGAATGTGAGAGAAGATACAACATACAGGCTTAAAATTTTTTTCTTACATTTATGATTAAAAGATAATTATCTAATCAGTGGAAAACAGCATCATGAATAAGGTATGAAACATAAATTATAATGAATGTAGGACTCAATTGGTATTTTTAAGATTTTAGATTTTTTTACAGAGTTTATTTATTATTTTAGAGAGAGGGGAAGGGAGAGAGGCAGAGAGGGAGAGACACATCAATGTATGGTTGCCTTTCACCTGTCTCCAGATACAGACTTGGCTGGAGATCTGGTTATGTGCCCTGACTAGGGAATCAAACCAGCAACCTTTGGGTTAGCAGGCTGGCGCCTTATCCACTGTGCCACCAGCCAAGGCTTGTAGTTATTTCTTGAGTTCATTATCCAATCAACATATAAAGAGAAAACCACTTTAAATTATAGAACTATAACAAAATATAAATTAGTGGCAGCCAGAAATTTTAAACTAGAACACACTTTCTAATGCACAAAAATGTATCAGTGGTGCATAAATTCCTGGAGTAATCTATGCAGCTCTTTTGTCCCAGGGTGTGCTGAGCTAGAACCAAGGAGGCCGATAGGGGAAGTGCAGCATAAGATTTAAGAAGCAGAAAGGCCACACCAGTTTTCAAGGAAGGCTTAGTGGCATTTCACCATTAGAAATACTTACCAACAATGAGAAGAGACTGGCTGCATAAATCATTTGTATATCAATCATTCATATATTTGCTTCTTGATTTTTGGGGTCTAGTTTTACTATCAATTTAACTTTTATTTCTTTCTTGCAATTCCAGTTTTTTCAAATATTAAGGTAATATATTTTTCTTATAAAAATGTTTTTAAATACAAGAAAACATGAAGACACAACTTATATATATCCAAATCCCTATCATCAAGAGAAAAAAAAAAAAAGGTTAACATATTAGACATTTTATTTCTTCTGGAGCCAGAGGGCTTCCCTGCTCTTCTTTGAAGATATCAGGTATACTTCTACCTTTGAATTGGAACAGGTTGTGCTTTTAAATGGAATACTATATGTGGTTATCAATATAAAAAAATTCCAGACTTCGGAAAGAACATTTCAGGCAAGGAGAAGAGCAAATGCAAAGAATAACACTTGGCGTATTTGAAGAAAAGTAGGAGGCAAGTGTGACTAAAGTAGGGTGAGAAAGGAGTACAGTACAAAATTGCAAAGGTAAATTGGAAAGGTAAATCAAAGCACAGACTTATCAGGGTTTGGAGGCCATAATAAGGACTTATAATCTTACAAAACTTGACTAAACAAGCAAAGCCTTAGTATTTGATGTATAATGTGGAGATAATAAAACAACCTTTTCTCAAACAGTTGCAAGTGTTAATGGTATGATCCATGTAAAGTACTTAGCATAGAGACTAGCCTGCTCAATAAATATGCACTCATAAATTATTACTCAAGAACTTCACCTATTTTTTTCTTTTGCTGATCAGATTTTTTATATCAAGGCCATGGAAGCATTTTTAAATTAATTAGTTATTTCCTTTTAACTAGGCTGTGGAGTATGACAAATGACATATAGATTATTTATTCCATACAGTCCTGTCATAAATCACCCAATGAAAACATCTGAAATTGGTATAATTTCTGGATATAATTATTTGCAAATTCAAATATTTTTCAATTTCCTCAAAGGCGATTTATGTAGTCACTATTGCAGATTAATTTTGATAATTTATATTTTCTCAACTTCATTAATTCCTTCAGGCTTGCTACATTTATTAGCATGGAGTTGTAAGATAATTGTTAAAAATCACTTTTATTTATGCAGTTATAATCTTTTTACATGCCTAAGTCACATGCTTGTGAATATTTTTATTTATATTTTGCTGATGAAATTGATCCAAGTAACATGTCTACATTTTGGGTGTATCTATATAGTTATTTTTCCCTCTTTTTTTCTGACTTGATAGCTTGATTATTTCATAATTTATTTCTTCTTATTTTAAAGATAGTTTTCTTTTTGGTCTTTGTTTATATATATATATATATATATATATATATATATATATATATATATATATATATATATATATATATAGCCTAACTTCATAAATTAGATGCTTTATTGTTTATTTTTAACTTATGTTCTTTAAATTTAAAAAGAAATTTGGTCCAAAATTCTATGGTCCAAAATGCTATGAGATATACATTTGGAAGAATTGGCATAACTTTTTATAAACAACATGCTCATTATAGTTCGTTTCCAGCTAGCTTTTAGTTTGCAATTTTGGTTTCGTTCTGGTCATAATATCAAGTGGAATTGGTCAGTTAAATATATATTTTATTGATTTTGCTATTAAAGTTGTCCTAATTTTTCCCCTTTTGTCTCCTCCATCTGGTACCCCCCATTTCCTCTGACAATGCCTCCCCCTTAGTTCATGCCCATGTGTCATGCATATGTTCTGTCTTTAATTAAGCAGTTTAATTTTCCTTTAGTGCCTAAAGTTTTATTATTTTTGAAATTTTCTATAATGATAAAAGAAAGTGATGATGTAATTATCTTATAAGATTACATGTAAAAAGGAAAACATACTTATCGTAAAATGGATCAGAGTACAGGGGGGATCCAAAAATACCTGGAATTTATTTATAAAAAATTATGTATTTGTTCTTACATGATTAAATTCCAGTCACCTTCAAAGTACTCTCCATTTGATCCAGTACACCTACTGAGATGTTTTTCCACTGCTCAAAATAGTTTTTGAGGTCAACTTTCATGTCTTTCAGTAGTTCTGCCATTTTTGTTTCACCTTTTCCTTATGGGCAAAATGTTTCCCTTTGAGGAGTTTTTTTTGGTTTTGTTTTGTTTTGTTTTTAATCTGAGGAAACAAAGAAAGACATTCAGGGTAAGATCTGGTGAATAAGAAGGGTGGGGATCAAACTATTTTTGGTCAAAAACTGCTGAACACTCAGTGCAGTGTGGGCAGGTGGGCCTGTAAATCTCCAATCATGAAATGGGCAAACACATTGAAAGAGCCTTAAACCTTTTTTTCTTTTACTGAAGTCAAACACAGCCTCTCACGACAGCACCGGTTTTTACACTGATACAAACAGGTTCCTAGAAGACTCACCTAGTGAGTTGAGCCTGTACTACAAGGGGCCTGCCCTCCAGAAGATAATTTCAATTTTTTTCCTGGGTCTCCCCTCATATATAATGAGGAATGCTTTCATTTCTTCATAATCATGGGTAATCTTTATATGTAATTTTTTTTTCAGAATCGAATGCTAATACAGACTTTAGAATGCAGGATATTTCATTAGTAATCAACAGCTGTGGAAGGGAAGGTGGAAAAGAGAATCGAGGCAGTTGAACTGAGATGCAGGGTAAACACGTTAGGCAATTCCATGAGGAAGTCTGGAGAAGTTTGCTCCATCCTGCATGCTGCCCTGATACAATCTCCTCCTTGAGTCATTAGATGTGAGTCACTGGAGGAAGTGTGAGCCCTTTGGCAAGGCCCTTTACTAAAGTAAAGGTGTACTGGAAAGTTGCTGACAGCTAGAGGCTGTCTGACAGAAACTGCCACAAGTCCTTGCCCAAAGGACATGGGAGATGCAGCCCAGTGTGTACTATATTTTTTAAAAAATCAGCTTGGAATGTCCTATTGAAATATTTTATATATGTTTTACTTTCATCTTATTTTTCATCAAAGTAATATTTTGACTACATATATAATTTTAATGCATATTTACTTTTCTAAATTTTCTATGCTTATTTGAAGTATTTTTAATAACAAGTTTTTCCATCTTAATTTTGCCTCTTAATTGACACATAAAATTGTCAAAAAAAATTTGAAAAGACATCTACAGTACAACTTCTGGGCTACTGCTCAATTAAATATCATTATAATCACACATTAATAATAACTACTCTGAAAATCAAGTTTTCCTCATGTCTTCTGCCATTTAATATTGCCTAGATAGATTTATTTTCCATTAAAAACTTCCATTATTTACTTATATTTGAATTTTAAAATGTCTCAAGGTCTGTCTTAAAAGTTATCAATGATTTTGCTTCAACTCTGATGATACTAGACAAAGGTAATAATATCATGGTCAACTTTTACCATTTTATAATTATCACCCCACCTTTAATCTGGAGATTATACTAAGAGAAGAATGAATACTTTCAAAAAAAAGATAAAAGAAAACAAAGATGACTCTCAGCTTTATTAAAGAGACATTATTAGATAAATGTAAATAAGATGGAGGAGATGTAACATCAGGTTTCTTTTTAAACAGAGTTTGGGGAGCTGTAAACTATCATAATTAACTCTATACATTAGACTCTTGGGTCTAGAGCTCAAAAAATTGTGCTGTAACTGAAAAGTAATGATAGTAATTAGTACTTCAAGATGTATTGGATCTCCTGGAGATTGAAAAGTATAAGAACAAAAAAGAGATTAGGACAGAAGTTTAAGCATACCAAGATATAAGAAAAATATGGAAGAGAAAAGAGTAACATCAGAGGAGGACAAGAAGACATTATCAAAGATGTTGGAAGAGTGTAAGAATGTTTTAATATAGAAAGTTGACCTCTGAGGACTGCTTTAGCTGCTGCTGTGAATTTTGATAGGTATGCTTTATACCAGTTAATTATTTATATTCCAGTGTTTCTTGTGTTTTTCATTTTGACCCTTGTCTAACTAACTTAGTAGTGTGATTTTAAGTTCCAAATATCTCATTATTACTGCCTTCTAATTAACTACCTTGTGGTCAGTGAACATGCTCTGTATGACTTTGACCTCTTGAAATGTATTTAATATTGCTTTACGGCCCAGCTCATGGTCAATTTATTCAGTGTTATTCACATGTAAGAAAAATATAGTATTCTGCTATTAACAGCTTCTTTATTACATAAACATCTATAAGGTCAACTTAATTGATACTGTTGTTCAATCCTATATTCTTATTGATTTTTCATCTACTTACTCTATCAATAACTTAGAAATGGATGTTAAAGTCTCCAAAAGTGAATGTGAATTTTTAAATTTTTTATTTCTTGCTGTTAATTTTTTGCTTTATATATTCGAAAAATTTGCTCTTAGGTATTACTGACTAAACTCTATTGTTATTATTTTTGTCAATATTGTTATTGTTCTTATTAGGTGTTATTAAATAGTTACACCTATTTTTTTAAAAGATTTTATTTATTATTTTTAGAGAGGAGGGAAGGGAGAGAGGCAGAGAGGGAGAGACACATCAATGTATGGTTGCCTTTCACCTGCCTCCAGCTACAGACTTGGCTGGAGACCTAGCTTGCAACATGGTTATGTGCCCTGGCTGGGGAATCTAACCAGTGACCTTTGGGTTCTCAGGCTGATGCCTTATCCACTGAGCCACCAACCAGGGCTAAGTAGTTACACCTATTAACAATGTAATATGACTGCATTAGAAAGTTTGAAAGGTAATAATAACCTACATAAAAATATTGTAACAAACTTTATTCAATTCTCAATAATTTCTTATTTAAGCTTGGAGTTAGAAAAGTAAGCTAAGGTGGTTGAAAGAGTCAGAATTTCAAGAACAAATACAAATAAAATATTGTATACTGAATGTTAAAGAGACGAAAAATTCAAAAACTACCTAGTGAAACCATAGAAATATATAATATATATAAGGTTCTTGGATTTTTCTAAATGGACAATATTATTTTATTTCTGGAATTTTTTAAGATAGTGTTCATTCATCTATCATGTTCAAATTCTTAAAACTATTTTATTCTTTTAAATATTCCTTTTAATTAAGTGGATTTATCTATCATTACCACTCCCTTTTTTGGAGACATTTTCCTCTTGTATTAGCAAAGATTTTGGAGGAAATGGGGACTAATAAATATGTTTAATTTGCCACAATCAACTGTCTGGTCAGCAAATATGTTTTTGCATGAACTTTGCTACCTATATTATTACTACTTGTGCTATATAGCTGCTGTTATTATTTCTAGGTCTCATTTATGGGGACATTTTATCATAGTGTGTGGCACGAACTATGCCTAGAGTCCTAAATAAGAGTACAAGAACCAGGTCATATGGGATCACAAAAAAGTAGTGAATTCTGGTATTGAAAGAACAAAAAATGCTTTATGTAAACTGGTCATTGCACGTGAAGAATAATTAGAAAAAAGAGCAAAGAAAGAATATAGACTATACAGAACACACCGATTTCTATATTCAGCATGAATAAAACTGAATGTTTGAAAATGCACAACACTCTTGAAGAGCTATTGGTTACATTTTTATGCCTTCATGTGATTGGCTGCTCTGGCTTTTCAAAAATTAGATTTCAATTTTTAAAACTAGGGAAGCACGTAGTCAGATTCTTAAAATTCCCTATTGTCTTGCACAGTTCCTTCCAAATAGCATGTTCTTAAAATTTAAGTTAAGAAAAATGTATGTCATACTGGTTAAGATCATAGACACTGAAACTAAATTATTTAATTTCAAACCATACCTCCACCATTCATTAGCTCTCTTATCTTGGAAAATAATACTTAATGAAGTTGTTTTTTGTATCCCACATTTGCACTTGGGTTTATAATAATATCTAATTCATGAGGTTTTGGTAAGGTTTAAATTAGTTAATGCAAGTAAATCACTGAAGAGCACCTAACACTTAGTAAACACTAAGTTATTATGACTATTTTTGTCATTATTACTATTGTTATATTATCATTATTAATATTGATGGATGTCAGAATCACTTCAGCAAGTATAATGCTGGCTGGGTTGATGTAGCTGCTGCACTATTTTAATGAAAGGATATCATCACAATAAGCTTAATTCTTTCTCAATTTTAAATCTCTGACTGAGACTTCATCTATGTGTGCTTATTCACTATCCCATGAAAAAAAAGTTTAAAGAGCTATGGATCTTAAATATAATAACAATAATCATCATCTGTCAAATGAACAGTTGTCTTGTGGGATCATGATTTGAGTGCCCTGATAGATTGTTAATAAAGTAGTCACAAAGGATTCTGTCCACTTTTGTACTAAAGAGGATCATATTTAAGGCTCCATTTAATTTGCAAAATGTCAAGGAACATCAAAAGGAGAAATTTATTGCATTAATCTTTGAAAGACATAGAATATAAACCTCATATTAGCTGCAGTTATTAATCAAAATTAAGTATTGATTTTGCTCAGTCAGTAAATCCAAATTTACAAAGAATATTGGTTATCCACACCTAGACTATATAAATGGAAGTATGGAATTTTTATATCAGAATATTTTAACTATTAACATTTCTGTTTATAGAAATTATGGAGTTCTAAAAGGGTTGCATGAATTGTAGTCATTATCACAAATGATAAAATTAAATTAACTAGTCAATTTTACTCCTCACATTAAAATTGACTAACTGATAACACATTTTTGTGTTAATAATATAAATGTGTCAGAAATATATGGTATCAATTAAAATCGGGCTTACATAATACATGGAAGTAAGTTATAATAGTATTTATTGAAAAATGCAAATAAGTTCCCCAAGCTTAAGAAAGTGGACATGGTTATAGAAATGAGGCTGGGCATTGTGGAAGTAAAAGTAACAGAATTGTTTTAAAGATTAAAAATGGGAGATAACACTTTGATTCTAGAATGAACCAAATAAGGCAAATAATCTAGAAAATATGACCTCTCTTTATATCCCAGAAAAATCAGAATTTATTTAAGTAGGATAAGTAAGAGTATAAGCTATAATTTAACACAACTTATTTTATAAATAATATGTAAGGCATATTTGTTCCTTGTTTTTAGGATAAAAATCATGAATAATGTAAATCTCTGGTAAATTAATTTCCCCAAGAACAGAATTTCTAAATACATAAAATGCTGAACTTTATAATTGTTTGTCTTAATGAACTTAGCCATGCCTAATATGAAAATTTTAATTTATTGTTGAATTTCACCCTTTTTGACCACAGTTTCTTTCTTTGTTCTAAGCAAAACTAGGGATAATTGTACTTTATGTACTTTAGTGTCTACTTATACATGTGAAACCCAAGGAGAAGTCTACATAATCATGAACATAGATTTGAATATTCCTTATACCTAAGAAAATCATTTGCATTCTATTCCTAGTCCATCTAGCTTTCATTGATTTTATCCTGTCTTAGCCTAACAGTCTGAGCCTGGGATATTGTGTCCATTTTTACATAATATGTTCTTTTATGACAAAAACTTCTGGCTAGTTGATGTAAACATGATCGTTTTATTTAATATTTTTCTGAGTTAAATAATTTTTGCTTAGCTAAAAGTATATTTGAAAATATCAGGTTAATGAGAAATTTTCTCTAGCCTTATTTTAAGATAGAGAATATTATTTTCTTTTTTTATTTTTTTGATTTTAAAGTATATTTTATTGATTATGCTGTTACACTTGTTCGAATTTCTTTTCCCTTTGATCCCTTCCATCCAGGATTTCCCTTTCTTCCCATAATCCCACCCCTCTTAGTTCATGTCCATAGATCATGCATATAAGTTTCCTGATTTCACCCTTTGCTTAACATCCCCCTGTCTATCTTGCACCCACCAATTATGTTTCCTAATCCCTGTGCCATTTCCCCATTTTTCCCCCTCCTCCCTCCCAGCTGACAAACCTTCCAATGATCCCCATACCTATGATTCTGATCCTGTTCTGGCTGGTTTAGTTTGTTTTTATTTTTATTTTTTTAGATTCTATTGTTGATAGTTGTGAGATTGTTGTCACTTTAATGTTTATAGCTTTGATCTTCTTTAACTTTTCTTTTTTCCCCTTAAATACTTTATTTATTCTGCTATTACAGTTGTCCCAATTTTCCCCTTTGTCCCCCTCTACCCAGTAACCCATTTCCTCCAGCAATGCCCACCTTAGTTCATGTCCATGTGTCATGCATATAAGTTCTTTGGTTTCTTCATTTCCTTTATCTTCTTAACAACCCTCTTTCTATTCTCTAACCACCAGTGTGTACTCTTTTTAATTTTTTCCTTTCACATCCAAACAATTCACCATTTAATTACACCTTCTGTTAGCTTCTCAAATCATATTAATATAAAATTTTCTTTTCGTTATTTCAAAATGCCTATGTTAATTCATTTGTTTAAAGAATTACTCTTTTAAGTAATATGAATTGCAATATTACCAAACACATGCAAAAATACATTTACACACATACATATTTTTATACATATTTAAAGTACATACTGGATTTTGAAGAGTTAATACAAAAAATTTTAAATATGCCAATAGCTTATATAATTATTACATGTTAAATGATAGTGTTTTAGATCTACTGTAGCAAATTAAGCAGTTTTTTTCTTCTTTAACACTTATTTTACTCTGAAATGCCATTTTTGTGAAATTTATCATAGAAATGGTGTATTGCAGAACTCACTTTTGTTAAAGTTGTCCTAGAGACAGTGTCAAACCCATAGTAAAAAATGAATTTGGTTTTTGAGCATGATCCTCCCCTCCAAATATACAACTCAACTTTATTTGAAGCTACTGGAACTACAACTTATTCTTTTTGGAGTTTTCCATCTTAAATAGTAGATTGATTTTTTTTTTGGCTGTGTACAGATCTTATTTCTTTCAATACCCTCTGTTTTTCCTCTACATGTGTTTTACAAGTTGAAGATCTCCGAAATAATGGCACTCAGCTCGTAACCAGAGTAGAAATTATAATGTCTATTAAGTTGAAGTGAAAAAAAAAAAATAAATCCATAGGATTTAAATAATTTTGTAGAATAATATTCTAGCTATTTTTTGAACTTATGGTTGACTTCCTACGTGGTCCTAAACGAATCCCTGAACTATTTAAGAGTCTGTTGAGGTAGAGATTCTTCATCTTCTTAAAGCAGACCCTTTAGCATCTATTGCAAGGCTTGTTTGGTAGAGATGTATTCTTTTAGCCTTCTTTTGTTAGGGAAACTCCTTATTTCACCTTTCATTTTGAATGAGAGCCTTGCTGGGTAGAGTATTCTTGATTGCAGACCTTTGTTTTTTGGGTTTTTTTTTTTTTTTTTTTTGGTTTTTTATTTTATTTATTATTTTTAGAAAGGCTAAGGGAGAGAGGCAGAGAGGAAGAGAAACATCAGTGTATGGTTGTCCTTCACCTGTCTCCAGCTATGGACCTGCCTGGAGACCTGACTTGCAACCTGGCCATGTGACCTGGCTGGGAATTTAACCAGCAACCCTTGGGTTCACAGGCTGGCCCCTTATCCATTGTATCCACCAGCCAGGGCCAGACCTTTGTTTTTCATTTCTTGAAATATCTTTTGACATTCCTTTTTGGATTGTTGTGTTTCTGTTGAGAAATCAGCTTATAACCTTATCTGAGTCCCCTTGTATGTTGTTAGCTGTTTCTTTCTTGCTGCTTTTAGGATTCTCTCCTTATCTTTGAAATTTGCCATTTTGATTATGATGTGTCTTGAAGTGGGCCTGTTTGGGCTCCTCTTCATTGGGACCCTCTGTGCTCCCTGAGCTTGTATGACTTTCTCTTTCCTCCAGTTTGGGAGGTTTTCTATCCCTTGCTCCTCTTCTTCTCCTTTTGGTATCCCTATTATATGGATGTTATTACATTTCATGTTGTCCTGCAGCTCTCTTAAAACCTCTTCATTCTTTTTCAGTCTTTTTTCATTTTGTTGCACTGCCTGGGAATTTTTTTCTACATTGACCTCCAGCTCACTGATATGATCCTCTGCTTTCTCTAGCCTGTTTTTGATTCCTTCTACTGTGTTCTTTAATTCAGAAATTGTATTCTTCATTTTCTCCTGGCTCTTATTGATGGTTCCTATGTCCTTTTTAATGCTGGTATAGTTCTCAGTAAGTTTTTTGTAGCTTCCCTAGAGTTTTTTGTAGTTTTCTTTGAACTTGCTGAGCTCATTGAGTTTCTCTATCATCATTATTTTGAATTCCATGTCTGATAGTGTGCTTGCCTCTATTTCATTTTGCACTCTTCCTGAGGATTCCTCCTTTCCATTTGCTGAGAGTTGATTTCTTTTTATCCCTGTTTTAGGTGGCTCTTGTTTGTTTCTGCTTCTTAGATTAGTCTGCTTTGACTTACTGTCTTAGTGGTGTGACCTTCTGTGGTGTAGAGGTGCACTTTTTTTTACTTCCTGGATCCATGCTTGATGATGTCAGCTTGTGTCCCAGCCTGGGCCTAGTCAGCCAGTTCGAGACTACCAGAAATCTTGAACTTTTAACACATTATACTGATTCACCACCCAATACAATTCTACTTATTCCATCTAACAATTATAATAAATACATGTAAAGAAAGTAGAACATAAATAATATATGGTCTGAGTTTCAATGGGGATTTAGCTTTTATTAAATTATATTATCTCAGTACAGACTTTTCCCCAAAATTTAGATTTTTAAGAACAACTTCATGCTTCAAAAAACAGTACTTGAGGTTTGGTTACAATTTGGGAAATGTATAGATTAAATCCTGTCTAGCAGCAGACCAGATGCAAGATTGAAAGAACATTTAAAATTTGTAATGAAATAGGCTACTCAAACCCAAGAGATAAAATTTTTACAACAAAATAGTGGCATCTTATCTATTCAAAAGAACCCTCATAGAAAGTTTTCTAGATGATTCAGTATTAGATTTTTTAATATTTCTTCTAACACTTGAGGTAATGAAATTGTGTAATTTTAAATTATAATGTAGTTCAAATTTGAGTTTCAATTATAAATAACATTCTCCTCTTTCTTCTCTTCCTTCCCTTCATTACACTCTCTTCTTCCTTTTCTCCTTTAATTTTCTTCTTCACACATAAAAAAGAATAAAAATAAGATACAAACTTCTAAGTATATTTCGGATAAAAAATAAGGGTAAAAATCAAGGTAATCACTATTTAACATTGTCCTCAATATTTTGTCTCAATGTGCAACGAACTGAAATAGAAATAAGAGGTGAAACTACTGGATATTTGGAAACAAAATAATCACTATTAGCATTCAGAATCCAAGAGATTTACTATCAAGGGCAAAACTAATAAGCAAGCTTTCTAAATTATCTAGGGTAGTGGGGGATTTCCAGGTCAAAGTAATCACTTGGTCAAAGTAAAAGAAGATTTAAGTAATTTTGGAGAGTCCACAGAGTTTGGTAAAAAGGCCTCTGAGTGAATATGAGGAAGATGTAGGACAGTAAACATTGTCAAAGCATATCTTTAAGAGTTTTCCATGCCACAGTAAATAATTATTTATCTCCCACACTGTTCCGGATTATTCATACTGGAATCATTATGAGCAATAAAACAAAACAAAAGAAGCTTTTAGCTCTGACTGGTGGCTCAGTGGGTAGGGGCCAGCCTGTGAACCCCAAGATCTCTAGTTCAATTCCCAGATAGGGCACATAACCAGATTACAAACCAAGTCTGCAGCCAGGTCCATAGCTGGAGGCAGGTAAAAGGCAACCATACATTGATGTTTTTCTCCCTCTCTGCCTTCCTCTCTTCCCCTCTCTCTAGAAATAATAAATTAAAATCTTTGAAAAAAACCAACTTTTTCTTTTTTGCTACAACTTTGCCGAGTATATAGGTTTTACCTGCCCAGCTAAGTTCATTAATCTAAAGAACCCACAGATTTCAGAAATATATTTATTTCTGCCTTCACTCAGGCTATTATAACTATAAACTGAGTAGCTTAAATAACAGAAATTTCTCACAGTTCTGGAGACTGAAAAGCCCAAAATCAAGGTGCTAGCAGATTCATTTTCTGGTGAAATTCTGCTTCCTAGCTTATAGACTACCAGCTTCTCATTATTCGCTTAAATGGGCTTTTTTTTTTTTTTTTCATGTGTAAGAGGAAAGAGTGAGATCTCACTCTCTTTTTCTTTCTATAAGGGCACCAATTATATAATGAGTATCCTATCCTCATGAACTAAAATAAACCTAATTATCCCCCTAAAGCCTCACCTCCAAATACCACCACAGGGAGAGTTAGGGCTTCTAAATATAAATTCTGAGGGACTCAAACATCCAGTCCGCAACCACTTCTGAGGTTTAAATTTTTTTTTTTTTAATCTTTATCTTCAGTGACAAGGGAAAACAATAGTTTAGTCAACAAATAATTCTGACATAAAAGTCTATCCATTTGAGAAAAATAAGTATTAAATACTACTGCATACCTAAAACTGAAAAACAAAACAATAAAATTCATACATAATCTAGAGAAAATGTGGAATTTTGGGAGAAACTTTAACCAAAAAATAAATACATATTTTATAATGTTTATGTTTGATCAAATTCAATAGTAGACCAGAGAATTTTTAAGATGATCACAGTAGACAAATGTCTATGCATTATAAAATAAAGTAGTAACACATTGAAGTGTTGGCATTAAGATAGAAAAGGTAATGAAACTAAACCAACATGGAACATTAGAAGAAAATTTCTCAAAAGTATCATCAGCATTTACTTTTTCGAATTCTGTCTTATTTTTGTCCAAACCCATTGCAGTATGGTCTTTAATTATATCCCTCAACCAAGTATGAGATCTGCCCAGAACGTTTTGAGCCAATGTCAATATAATTAAGTTTGCAAGGCCAATACTTTAGGGACATAACCATTGCTAATGCAAAGTTTAGTCTTTACCTTCCTACATCGAGACTACATTAAAAATCCAACCATTTTTCATCCCTTTCTGCCTTTACTCTGCAATATTATCTCCTGTGTTCTCCAGTATTTTGCAAAGGTGTTGGGTACTTCTTAGGTATTTGATCTAGGGATTAGAAGGATTAGAGGGATTAAAGCATAAACAGAGAAAAAACAAACATCAATACAAAGATACCCTATTAAACTGGTTACTGCCACAGACAAATAGTGGCTTGATCATACCATACAATCTGAGAAGCCTTGTGGAATGTGTCTCAGAACATCCCTCTGGAGAAATCTGTCCCTGTTAATTCAAAGACGAACTCTAGAAGATGGGAATCCCTCTCTATTTAATAGTTGCCACTGTGTGAACAAAAAGAGTGTTTTCACATTATACTCTATCATCGAGTCACCAGAGAGGCCTCATGAAGATGCTTTTTACAGCCCTGGCTGGTAGGTTAGTGGATTGGCACAGGCCTGTAAACCCAAAGATTGCTAGTTCAATTCCCAGCCAGGGCACATAATCAGGTTGCAAGCCAAGTCTACAGCCAGGTCTGTAGCTGGAGGCAGGTGAAAGGCAACCACACATGGATGTCTCTATCCCTCTCTGCCTCTGTCCCTTCCCCTCTCTCTGAAAATACTAAATAAAATCTTTAAATAAATAAATAAAAATAAAGGTGCTTTTTATCTTAATAACTCAAAGTGGTAGGGCATATATACCTTTATGTTGTATTATTTCATTTATTGTATAATTAAAAAGTATTGCATAATATAGATAAAGCCAATAAAGAAAAAGTTCAATATAAAAATCTAGAATATAATTTTTGGAGAAACGATAACAAAAGCTAGATTAATTTCATTAGGCTGGGTAAATGTTTTGGTTGCCATCCTTAAATTTTGGAGAATGTTTAACACAACTCTTAATTTTTAAATATAAAACAGTTATAGCAAATTACTTGTGAATGTTGATCATAACTCATGATGGATTTTAAACATGCATGTTTTCTAAATTTAATTAAATGTTTTATTTTTTTTTTACTAAAAGATTTAGCTGCATTCTCTGAGCTAAGGCTGTAAGTAGAAGTGGCTCAGTCAGAGTTTACTATGGGATTTGGATGGACCTTTGCAATAATGTTTAAAGCTATGCTCTTATTCTACACTCTGTTTTGTGAGCTCTGTGAAGTACAGCTGCCCCATAGCCACCTGAGAGAAGCAGAGTTCAGGTAATCTCATTTTTTGCTTTGCCCCTAGGTGATGAACCCTCTCTTTTGTCTGTACACTCATTTCAATCAGCGCAAAGGCACTTTTCATTACTTCCTGAAAAACCACAACCTCAGAATCTTTTGGATTTTTAGATAGCTCTAAGATCATCATAAAGGGACTCTGAGACATCTGACAAAGCTCTCTGGCAAAAAATACTAATTGAATGGAAGTGCTAGGCTTTTAAACTTAAGCTCTGTGTGTATTAAAGGTTGACCATGATTAAAGTGGAAAGAGAAGAGGAAGAAAGTAATCTGCTTCCATTCACTCATTTCTTGTGCCCCAAGAGAGAAATTCTCTAAAGAAGAGCTTCCCAAATTTTGGTGGCCATTTTGGGTCTCTATTTTTGCATTTTGTGATAAAAATGCAGTGGAAAAAGACATCTCTCATATATCCCACTGGATCCTCTAAGAAAACAGGGAAGTGAAAATTGGAGAGAATGTCAATATGCACATGCAAACACAAACACACACACATACACATACACATATAGTAAACACCAAAAGAAGGGGAAAAGGAAGGTAAGAAGGCTGGGGAGTGGAGAGAAGGAAGGGAGGGAGTGAGGATGACAGGAGAGATAGAAAGAGACAAGGAAGCCATGCAATGAGTGTCATAAAAGGAGAAGTAGAAAAGGAGGAGAAAATGTCATCACCAAAGTAAATTGTATATTTATCTCAAATAACTGTGTTTTATTGTCTGTATTTAGTAACTGAAAGATTATACCAGTTTAACAAAACTGGCTAAAGTGGTTCATAGAGATATTTTCTTAAATAATATAGATGGAGGTGAACCAAGTCAAAAGAGGAAATTAAAAAAAAAAAAAAAAGAGGAAATTCAGACCTGAGAATATAGAAAACACATATTATAGCTCCTTGATTATTTTAATATTGGAAAACAGAAAAAATGCAGTTCCTTATCTACTAGATTTTCAAACATGGTAGGTACTGACCTCCTTATTAGGCAGTAAGTTTGTGTCATATATCTACAGAGTTGTTTGTGGAATTATTCATCTCCCAAAATCTAGTGAGAGCCAATAGGTTGCCTGACAGACATTTTCCTGTATTATTACCACAAAAGAGTGAAATGAAGAATAAATCCTGAATAGAGCAATACTATGTTCCTTATTTAATTACTAGGTTTAATATCACTGTATTCAAATTATGTTCTAAATATAATATTTTAGACAGTCGTGACAGAGAGAGAAAGAATATGTACACAATCATAAATCTCCCAAACTTTTGAAATTTCTCCAAAATTATTTTAAAAAGAAATTCTCATAAAATCTCATTATAATAAACTATGAAAATTAGAAGACTTTCTTTATCTGATTATGTACTTTAATGAATTCTATTGTTATAAATATTTATTTTCTGTGTTATAGGACCTAAAATTCTTTCTTAATATTCTTATCAATATTATATGCTACTTCTGGGCAGAATGGAGACATAGGTAAGTACATCTTGCTCTCAAAGATCTCCTATAGTTTAGACATACTCTTTCTTACCTCCACTGTGAAACAGTAGTTCCATTTCCCTGTGGTGGTCAATATCAATGATACCAGCCCATGCTGAAATGGCCTACTTCATTGATTAGGAAGCAAGAGGGACCCAGCAAGGCTGGATAGCAGTCTTACTTTTCAGTTCAATTAAATCATTGTTGTGCTTCTTGGGGAAATATTCCTCCCCCTGAAACTAAGCCCTCTAGGCCATTAGAACATAAAATTGCAGGAAGAAGAAGTAAACATTTTGCTAGGGTCTCCAGAGGTAATAATGAGTGATGCCAATCTCATTTCCACCCATTGATTTTTGAAACTTATCTACTAGTGAATCAGTATCACATATAAGACACTGCTTCCTGACATATGCAGCCTTCTGGAAAAGATTGTTCTAGCCCTACAAAATACTGTCACCTAACTTGTATGTAACTGAGTTTTCAACAGGGCATTCCACCATTCTGTCAATCCAGCTGTTTCAGGGTGGTGGAGAACATGGTAGACAAATGAGTCCCATAATTACGGGCCCATTGTTACACTTCTTTTACTGTCTGATTACAGTTTCATAATCAGAAGCAATGCTGTGTGGAATACCATGATAATAGATGAGATATTCTGTAAACAAACAGATGGTTTTGGGAGGGGCATACTGTGTTCAGAAAAGGCAAATTTATATATAGAATATTTATTTTATTAAGAACAAAACACTGCCCCCTCCACAATGGGAACGGTCCAAAGTAATAAATCTGCTACCAGGTAGTTGGCTGATCAACACAGGGTATCACAGTATGTTGGGGGTTTATTGTTTATATCTCTTCCTAGCAAATTGGTAATTAAGTGGTAACTGTAGCCAGGTTAGTCTTGGTAAGTAGAAGTACATTATGCTGAGTACTATGCATAACCTCCTTCTCAGCCAGCATGGCCACTTTTTAATGAACCCACCATTTGGCAATGACAGGAATAGCTAAGGAAAGAGGATGACTGGAATCCACAGAAAGGGTCATACTATTCACTTATTAAAATTTTTCTCTGCTGAGGTCATCTTTGATGAACATTCACATGAGGTACAACTATCTTCATTATTTTGCCTAAATTTTTAAAAATATTTTATTCAGTATTTTCAGAGAGAGGGAAAGAGAGAGAGGCAGAGAGGGAGAGAGACATCAATGTATGGTTGCCTTTCACCTGCCTCCAGCTATGGATCTGGCTGGAGACCTGGCTTGCAACCTAGTTATATGCCCTGACTGGGGAATTGAACCAGTGACCTTTGGGTTCACAGGCCAGCCAGGGTTGCCTAAATTTCTTTATTACCAATTTTCAAGTCACGTACTTTCCATCTCCAACCATTCAGCCAAACCATTGTTGAGAGTCCAAAAATCAGTATATAATCCCATGACCAGCCATTTTTTATTCTAAGCAAAATGAATAACAAAGTATGTTACTCAAAATTTTGTCCACTAAGAGGATTTCCTTTCCCACTTAGCCTCAAGGAATGTTCCAGAGAGGGGCTGCAGTGCTGTGGTTGTCCACATTTACATGACCCCAGAATATCATGCAGAGCCATCTGTAAGTAAGGCCTGAATCTTCTTTTCTCTGTCAACTGGTCATAGGTTACTCCCCATGAGGCCATAGAGCAATCAATCCAGGCAGCAATATTGCTTTTGATGTACTATTTTCCTGGGTTTAGGTAGTTCTAATGACTTCTACTTGTTTTTTCCCAGTACAATGGCTCTCGCTCTGGAAGTCAGGGAACTGTGGTGGAAACTCTGCCTGCTGCAATGTATGTCCATTTCAATTTAGCATTCTGGCACTGGGATGGGCCCACAGGATGGACCCACAGTGAGAAGAACCTGACCTCCATAGCCTCAACGTTGACTGGAGGGCCACAGTGATATTTTGGCCTCCCTGGAATAGTGTCAGTTCTGAGCTTGTATCCAGAAGTCTCTGAAAAATCTAATTATGCCCTTTTCTGCAGCATACAGTGACCATGGGAAAAGGTTCACTTTGGGAAAAGTTTGGAGAAAGGTTAACAGGATAAAACTTTGGTAGTGTACTGGGGTCTTTCAACTAGAGGACCTGGCATCACCTTTATTCAAGGGGTCCTGGGTCAATAAACCAGCTCAAGTCTGGGGAATGATCAAGGGGCCATAGCTATCTGCTTTTATGAATCAGGGTAGAATACATAGTTATAGTAATCAATATAGTGTTGTACTAGCATAAGGATCAATATATAAATCAATGGAACTGAATTGAAAGTAAAAAAATTATGATACTGATCAATTTATTTTCAACAGGGTAACAAGATAATTCAATGGAGAAAGAATAATCTTTTTAACAAGTGGTGCTGGGACAACTTGACATCCATAGAAGAAAAAATTAAGTCAGACAAAGATCTCACTGCACATGTAAAAATTAACACATAATTTCTGAAAGAATTGAATGTTAAACTGCAAAACTTTTAGAAGAAAAATAAGGCAAAAATCTTAGTGATCATTAAGTAAACAATTATTTATTTGATGTGATACTAAAAGCACAAGTAAAAAAAGAAGAAATAAATGAAAAGTTTAAAAAGTAAAGCTTTTGTGCACCAAAGCATCCTATTAAAAGTGTGAAATCCCACCCTACAAAATGGGAAAAAAGAGCTGAGTCACATATTTGGTGTGTGTATTTGGAATATATAAAGAACTCTTTCAACTCAATAATAAGAGAACAGATAACCCATTTAAGTAATTAGCCAAGGCTATGAGATGAAATTTCTTCAAGGAATATAATTATATGGTCACTAAGACATGAAGAGATGTTCAACATTATCAGTCATTAGAAAAATTATATACAAACCATAATGAGATTTTACTTCACAGCCACTAGGATAGCTAAAAAACCAAACAAACAAACAAATAAGCAAACAAACAAATGACCAAAAGCATTTGTAAGTACAGCCAGGATGTGAAGAAACTGAAAGCGTCTCACATTTCAAAAATAGTGTCAATTTCTCAAGAAGTTAAATATAGAGTTACTACATACTTAGCAATTTTCCTTCTTTGGTATATATCTAAGATATGTGAAAATACATATTTACAAAGAAACCTATACAGGGATATATAAAACAGCATGGATAATAATAGCCAAAAGTGGAAATAATCCAAATATTCATTTGTTGGTTAATGAATAACAAAACATGGTATATTCATATGATAAATTTTATGCAGCAAAAAAAAAAAAAAAAGAATGAAATGCTGTTATATACCACAACTTGCATGAACCTTGAATACATTATGTGAAATAAATTCAAATTAAAAAGGCCACATATAATTCCATTTATCTGAAATATTCAGAATAGACAAATCTACAGAAATAGATTGTATGTAATGTATGTAATGTATGTAATGGTTGGTTACCAGAGGATTGAGGAAAGAAAATCAAAACTCACTGATAATAAGTATGAAGTTTCTCTTTAGATTGATTGATAGAAATGCTTTGGAATTAGATAGTGGTGAGTTTTATATATTTTGAGGATATGTTAATCATTGTATTATATACTTCAAAAGGTGGCTTTTGTTGTATATAAATTACACTTCAATTTAATAAAATAATAGGCCCCTAATTAAATTCTACAAGGGGTTCTCTTTCCATTAATGCAAGCTAAAATTCTCATCACTTTTCATATACCTGAATAATTTTACTTAGAAAAAGCAAATAAGAAATAAAAGTATCAAGTTCAGACAAAAAGTAGATTCTTTCATATAAAGAGGTTAATTTTACTTTACATGCATTTTTCTTTGCCTTAATTTCCATTAGTACTTTTGCCATCTTTATTTAAGAGAACTAGATTAAGGGATAGGTGGACTTAAATTGCATTAAACATGTCGTATTTACTTTTAAATTAGCATGCACTGCAATGGAACCCCTGTTCCCAAGGCTAAAGTGCCACATTAGTGACTCTAGACTAGGGTCAGAACACACGAAGTGTGAAAAAACACATGAAAAAATCCATGAAGTTGTTTTCAAGAAATAATTACTTTAATATATATATATATTTTAGTTTTATTTATTTATTTTTAGAGAGAGGGGAAGGGAGGGGGAGAAAAGCATTGATGAGCAAGAGAGACATTAATCTTTTGCTTCCTGCACATCCCCAACTGGGACCTTGGCCCCAACCTGGGCATGAGGCCTGACCCATAATCATCAAACTGGTAACCTTATGTTTTGTAGAATGAATCTCAACCTACTAAGCCATGTTAATCAGGGCAAGAAATAATTTCTGTGAGAAAATGTTTCTTTACATTTTCCTTCTTATGCCATTCCTTTCAAAGAGGTTATATTTATTCCTGTTTTTAGATTTTAGTTACACTTCTCTCTGGCAAACCTTCAGTATTAGTCAGGGTTCTCCAGAGAAACTGAATCAACAGGATGTGTACATGTGTGTGCCTGTGCACATGCATGGGTGTTTGTGTGTGTACACATATATACATATACAAAGAGATTTATTACAAGGAATTGGCTCACATAATTATAGAGGTTCTTCTTATCACATAAGGTTAGCGTTTTCGTTCTATTCAGGACTTTGCCTGACTGAGAGAGGCCACAATTGGCACCAATGTGTGGTAACATTCCCTTCACATTATGGAGAGCAATCTGCTTTACTCCATCCTCTGAATCATGTGTAATTTTATTCAGAAACACCTTCACCCACACACTCCAGAATCATATTTGAACAAATCTCCATTCCGAGTGGCCAAGTCATGTTAACACATAATACTAACCATCATATCTGTTGATAGTTACTTTTGTTTTCTGTGGTGACTTTGACTAACCTTGACTTTGGGAACAGATTTGTGTATAAATATAAATTACAGCCTATGCATCAATTATATTTCTCAATTACCTCATCACAAACTGCCTGTCTGAGCTACTTTTCCTCAGCTTTCTGTTCTTTGCTTTCTAAAATCTCAGAAGTCATTGGTAAACTAGGCTGTGTCAGTAACAGTAATGGATTGTATACTGGCCACACCTCACTAAAAATGGTTGCTTTTCAGCAGAGGATTTCTGCATACAAAAGACAAGTCCTCAGGATTGATTTTAAATAACTAGAAGTGATCAATAAGGAAAGTATTTCAGAGCAAAAAAATAATCAAGTTGTCACTTAATGTCGATTGTACTGTATTTTGTGGGGTAAGCTCCATTTACATAGGTGTGATCTTTGCCATTTTAAGTTTCATACTAAACTGTACACTAAAGAATGAATATTTTACAGACTGTTTTTGTCAAACCCCTGCGTAATGTTTTTGTAATGAATCCACTTATTTTTTATCTTGGACATTAGAAAACTTTATTGGTTCTTGTTTTTATATAAAATTGGTTTATTACTTAAGTCCTAAAGCTAGTGTAAGAAGACATACTTTTATTTGAAAACATTGTATATACAGCATTAATTTAATTTTTGTGAAAAAAAAATTATCTACGCACATATATTTGAAAAGCTGCTCAAAGAAATATTAAAAGTGGCTGCTTCTGAGTGGTAAGATTAAATGTGACTTCAAATTTATTCTTTATGATTTGTTGTTCAAATTATCTGTAATACCCATGTATTACCTTTATAATCTGAAAAAATATAGAGCAAGAAATAGGGTTATTCATCACACAATACATTTGTGGAATAGAATTCACTTGGCCTTAAAGG
Organism: Noctilio leporinus; assembly: GCA_004026585.1. Lineage (NCBI taxonomy): Eukaryota > Metazoa > Chordata > Mammalia > Chiroptera > Noctilionidae > Noctilio > Noctilio leporinus. The sequence continues at coordinate 139,506 of PVIW01000324.1, read as the reverse complement.
CATAAAAAATTCCCACCTCAAACGCAGCCTTGAGGAAAGTGTATCAGTGCCAACACGGCAGCCCCAGCCTTCTGTATAGATTGGCACCATTGTGAGGTAACATTACCCCCAGGAGGACCGGCTCGGTCTCTCGTGGCAACTATTGAATTCTGACTGAGGCCACTCCTGTTCATTCTCTTGCCTTCTAGCATAAGTAACTTGGTCGGGCACAGCTTAATTCTTGACTATGGATTTCGCGAACTCCCCTTATAAAATGGTACAATTACTGCAGGTCGTGAACATCAAATGCCACAAACACTTCCAGCTGTGACCAGGGAATAGCCTCCTAACAGAAGTACTGCAACATGGTAATAATAACATCCCAGCAGTAGCCACAATCACCGAAATCACTGACAGTGTCAATAATGTATAAAACCCCATGGAAACTCAACTGTACTTGCCAAAAGGCATTCATCAATTTCACTGCCTTTTATCTACCATTTAAAATGGTCCAGTTTTAGTGTTAGGGTTTTTAAAATAAATGACGAGGGTAAATAGGTCCTGTCTGAATTGCTCACTATCTGCTTTGAATTGCTTCCCTCAATGTTGGGGACCTGAAGTTCAGCTTTAACCACTCAAGTACATTTTGTAACCACTATGTGTTAGGTGATGGGATGTGAGCAAAGAGAGTTGAGTATCTAGAGAGCTGAAGTTTACTAAGCCCCTTTACAGCTTAAATTCTTTTAAAACATGACAAAGGACATAGTGAAAATACAGGAGAGGGAGCTGCTTTGATTTCTCAGAAGCCACTCAGCTTTTAGGAGGATCTAAGGGAGTGGAAATGCAGGCTGACCAAAGAGAAAAAGTCTGAGAGAAGCTGGGAATAATAAAACTATAACGACACCTTACTATAGTGATTTCTTGTATTTGCTCAAATCTGTTGAGCAAGATAAAAGTTGCTGGAATGTTTGAGTGAAATAAATTGCTGTTACTGAATACAGAAAAAACAAAATTCAAAGAAAGTATTGCTTGTACGAAAGACTGTTGGATATCATATTTTTAATGTACTGGTCATAGTTATGACTGTAACTTGACCTTGTATAATTATTTAGGTTGCCATTACTCTTTCAAGTATATTACCGTAGTTATTTCCTCACCATAATCCTGTCAAGTATCATTATCCCCACATATTACCTACATAACACAAAATCTCAGAGAGGTTAGAATGATATGCTCAATATCACATGGCTAGTTAGAAAGCAAACCAAACACAAGAACATTGACATTCTGTCACACCAGCTGCTCTCATCTCTGAAATCCTCTCTCTCCTTGACTCTTGTGCTCCCTTTGCGAATAAACATCTCTCAAGCTGCAGAATACCTATGGTTCGTAAACCACACCTTAGAAAGTAAGAGTGTTTCAACGGTTTCCTCCCTTCTGGGCAGAGCAGTGAACTTTTGCTTAGCAGGACAAATCTCATGAGTGAAGGGCCAGGCAAAAGCTCTAACAGAGTGGCAGTCAAAAAAAAAAAAAAAGACATTTTTGTTAAGTCTCTTATTTTGGAGGTCAACATTATTTAATGTACATGAATCAGGTAATACTTGTTATTAACTACAGGAACGTCTAATATAATGTTTTAAAAATAGGATGTTTTAGAACTTCCCCAAATCTGAAGCTGAAACTAATTACATTCTCTACATTTCAGAGTATTTTAGTGCTACTTGTTTTCAAAGAAATTTTACTTGTTTCAACTCTGTAACAAATTTCATTATAATACTCAACACTGAGCCAGGGCCACTGCCTAACCCATGTGGCAAATTCTAATTGATGAAATAAGCCAGAAAATACTTTATTGGAGCTCTGCAAAAATGAAAATGCTCTCTTGCAAAGTTGAGATTTTACACCCTGAATGTTTTCAAGTGCAGAATGAACGCTCATCCATCAGCAAATGAAAAGTTAAATTCTTCATGCTCCAAAGTTCTTTCCCTAATCCTATGACATAAGATTAGTCGAGTCTATTTAAAATTATGACACAATGAATCATTCAGTAAAATGTTTTTGAACCCCTTTGAAACACCATGTCGATTAAAAGTTATCCATAGAATTCAATCATATGAATGAACTAATTGTTTTAATAATATGGTAACATTTTAATTAATAAAGAGTACAACAATAAACCTAATATATACCACTTTTAATTCTTTGTACTAACCAGTGCAAGTAGTTACTTCTGAGGTAGGTTTTCCAGCAGTTATAAGTGAAGAAGCATGGCACGCTGGAAGGCAAAAGGACTTGCATCTAAGAAGCTTAGCTTAATTTTTAGTTCTACCACTGATTCCTTCTGGAATATTGTGCACTTTCTTAACCTCTCTGGATCTTATTTTCTATACACAGATAGGAGTTGAGGGATATCTAAATTTAATCCATCAGTGTGATTCTCAGAAGGATTGGCAAATCCTTCAATGATAATCAAGGAAACAACTATTGTGTGTACATCATTTTCTCTTTGACTTGATTCGACTTCCCTGCTTCTAATTCATAATATTTCAGTTTGTCTATCTGGTGTACTCATTAAGGATATCAGTTGTAGCAACACACCACTTGAATTTAAATCCTGGCTCTCTCACTAAATAATCATGGTTAGTGATCTTGTATAAATTTTTTAATTTCTCTGCGCCACAGTCCTGATATGGACAGAGGAGATAATGATACTAAATACATAAATTGTCATGGAGGCTAAATAAGTTTACACATGTAAAAATATATAAATGGTTTCTGACACATAGTAAACATTCAATAAATGTTAATAATCTTAATCTTTTTTGATGTTTAATTTTTTTTTACCTCATATAATTTTGAGACAAAAAAATAAATAAAAATGGAGGTAAAGGTCCATGCTTTATCAAAAGAACTGCTCTATATAAATGAACCTGGGTATAAGAGGCAACAGTTTCATGTAAAGGGATATCAGGCTACTTTTCAAACTAAGCATTTCAACAGGGTGAATTTTTATAAGCTGACTGTCTATGTTTCATTTTGTAATTAATTTCATATAAATATAAAAATGTGGGTTTTCTCCCTCTGATCCATATAATAGAGTTTCCAAATTAGACAACATACCCATAAATGAACTTGTACATGTAGTTCCAAGAACATAAAATGCATCACAACAACATTGCCTAGAAATAAAAGCATTTCATGTTTATCTAAGTTCAAATCAATGCCTAGTTCAGGCTTTGTACTTGCTCATGAGAAAAGAAGCTTTTTCAAAAGCCAGAACTTAGAAACGAACTTCAGGCTGTTTCCTCTGTTTGCTGTGGTCATATGCCATATTTTCCACAAACACCACAGGGTTAAATCCTTTAAATACTGCAGGACTTTCGAGTACCTAAAATAGATGCTTGCTTAAAAGTGGCAACTTTGTCCAAACACCTTAAATACCTCTTCCTTTATTCTCACTTTCTTTTCTGACCTGGAGCTGGCTGCGAGCGAACATGAAAGAAATTACAAAAGCTTCTCAGTCATTGCTACTCGGGTTCCTTTTGCACTACAGCATTTGTCATTGCCAAAACAGCAGAGTTTAATTAAGTGTTGTGAGCAGCCTTGTGAGAAACACACTTTAAATTAAACCTCTGTATACGCAGCTATTGGTTCTGTACCTACTGAACAATCAGCGGGGTGCTAGGCATAAATTTCGTCTCTCAAGGGAAACGCAGCTCTGCGCACCTCTAACGATTCATAAATGATCCTGCTTTCTCAGAACCATATCTTATTAAAGCACATTTAATTATTTTGAAGTTTTAAACACCAACAGATGAAGGTGATAATTAATGTGCCTACCACTAAACATTTTATTTACTCGATATATTAATGGTATTATCAAGAAAATATGCTACAGTTTCAGGTTTAACAAAATTACATTGCAAATTATCTTTTGATGTATCAAGCAATCATCAATATAACAGAATACATTATTTTAACACCTCAGTAATAATGAATGGATTAAAAAGTAAGCATTTTGATTTTTAGAATGTTTTTGCAATTACACATTTCAGGAGACACGAATCAATGATGCAAGTGTTTGGAATTTTTGAAACAGAAACATAAGAACAATTTAGAGGAATGACTTGAGGATTTGTTACATGCCAGGAATGTATCATTATTATTGTAACTGGACTTCTGGTAACTGCAAAGTTCTAGTACAATGTTGGTGTGAGAACAATAGTATTATTCTTAAAATTAAATTTCTACTTTCTCAGTTGGTGTAAAAAACAAAATCATTGTCTCTTAAGATTAAATTTATGCCCGCTCAGTTCCATTTAAACATTCAAATTTAGATTTTTGCTTAACGTGAAAAGGAGAGTGAATGTATGTTTTAAATACACTTGGTTAAATACACTTTCTTATAAAATAACGTTGATTGTTTTTCTCAACTGAGCGGAGTGTATCAGAGCGAGTGAACAGTCAGGATAGATGACCACATCCATAAAATATTCTTGACTTGTTCCACAACACCATGGGGCAATTTCACACTCTGAAGGACATTCCCAGTATATAGGTTTGCTCTGCAAAGATGCAGAAAAGATGATCTATTATTCAGTAGAATTAGATGCAGATATTTATCTGTCCTCCATTTATCTGGGTCCTGTATCTTGTCTTTTATGTTTGGCAAATTTCATAAAGATACTACTGCTAAAACCTTACCATTGAGAAATTTTTGCCTGGGACTTTTGAAGACAGGGTTATACTATTGCACAATCATTTAACTATAGGTTTATTCAAAGATGCCCTTGTAAAATTTTTATTGACTCTGCAATCTTGGTCTTTTCATTCTGAGCTTTTTTACAAATAGATAATGTAGATTTCAGTGATTACATTTAAATATGCAAAAGAAGGTATACACACAGAAGCACCCACTTGAAATTAGGCTGGACCCTAAACAACTTCAGGATTAGAGGATTGGTTTATCTTGTAGTGATGTTAATTACCTTAACAGTATAATGTATCCTAGTGCTTGGCAGTTGTTTTTTAAATTATAGGCATTGTGTATTTATTTCACTTTTTTCATGTGAACTTCAAAGATAATACACATGTTTAATAATTTTAGGAATGTATCCTGGGTTATCATTGTAGCTGCTAAAATAATTTATGTTTCTGTAAAACAGTTAGTGGTTACTGATATCAATAAATCCTAACAAGCTTGACCAAATTTATGTTTTTCTATACAGATATCATTTCTCCATATTCCTCCTTAGGTTGTACATGTCGGTTGCTCAAATGGCTATTTCTCTCTCCTCACATTTTATTTTCTTTACATTCTCTATTTCCTCAACTTTTTGTTTCTTATCCAGAGCCCTCATTCTTACCACAGTTGAAAATAGCAGTGAAAAAGCAACAAGCCAAAACACGATGATAATTTGGATCAGAACATGCAAAATTAAAGTAGTTATATAAAGGCAGGAGTACTGTAGGGGAGCTAAAGGTCAATTGGTTTAATGGGTGGTCTCTCCACTCAAAACTATTTTCATCTTACAGTCCTAAATTATTTCACTTGCTGGTTTTACATAAATGGATGTTTCACCAATGATAGATTAATTTGTTTTAATAAGCATCCTCTTTAAAAATGAAAATACCTTTGGGAAAGTTTAGTGATTAATACTCCCTACATTAATGTGAATAGGTTTAATTAGGCTGCTTTCTCTTAACCTCTTAGTCAGTCTCTGTTGCATTGAGAAAAAAAGGCAATTTGAAGGTAAAAAAGACAGTTATCAGTCCTAAAACTACATGATCATTTAAAGAATAGGTTATGGAGGAGGCAAGAGAAAGTGTGTCCTAGCACAGTGCCCAAGAATCTAGCTTCCAGAAGACCTTGGAAGCTAGATTCTTCTGGATCCAAATCTCAGCTTTTTCCCAAGTTAATTGTGTAACAATGGATGAGTTAATTAGCTGAATTCTCCTAAGTAATATAGGAATAATAATAATAATAATAATAATAATAATGTGTCCATTTTCTAAGTTTGTTTTAAAAATCAAATGAGTGAAAAGGTATAAATATTTTAGCCTTGGGAAGTTTTGAAAAGATAGTTGCTAATTCTAATGGATCATTTTGGTGAAAAAGTATTAAATAATAAATAATTCAGTAACACTCTTAATCAGGGGAATTAAATATTTATTTTTAAAAGTACTTACTATGTAGGACTTTCTTCAACCCAGCTCTCAACAGAGTCATCAACATTCTATAGCAAAACCCTATACATCCTGTGATCCTCTGCCCAGACTCAGTCTCCAGTTTTAATTTATCATTCCTCTCTTTGTACTACTGCCTTTCTTCAAACTCAGGTTTGTCTTTTCATGATATGCACTGTAAAAGTTTCTTTTGTAAGTGTTAGCCATGGACAGTCAAGTTAGGGAGGCTGCAGAAAAGGCATAAAGATTAGACAGATTCCAAATTGAAAGCATTCGGGACTCAGGAAGGACATTTTCAAGGCCAAGGATCTGAGATTAGTAACACTCTGTATCTCTACCTCATTTACTGAACTTTCTAGAATGGGGCGACTAGTGAAACAAGAAGGAACCAGAGCAAAAGTTTATGTATTCTGATATTCTTTCATAATTTATGTTCTCTTAAGAATCCATGGCACATGGAATAAATAAATTTATTTTACTAATAACTTATTTTTTAAGTAAATTCAATTATAAATTAAAAAGAAATGTAGACATTTATTTTTTTTATTTACACTATCCAAGTTTCTCATTGTGTCAGTGTATTAAAAAGCTGAGAAAATGTTTAAAAATATGATTAACATTTCACTATTTTTTTCTGATTACTAAAGGAAAAATGGTAAGAATAGTTTATGTTTTATATGCTCTGATCATCAAAGAGAAAATTTAATTTCTGTAAAATGGGGGTGTTAATATTAACCTGAACTTTTCATATATTAAGGAACTAATTCAGTAATTCACTGAAAGTACAGTGTCATGAGTAGAGTAATTAATTATAATAGATTACATCTAATATAAACACAATGAAAATATATGAAAAAATGTCATTTTCAATAGTATTAGTAATTGTAGATGCTGATTAAAACAGTAAAACCATTATGGGAGAAATTCGGATCTTCTTGCCTATGCAGTAAAGAATTATAGATCAGCAAGTAAGTCTATTAGTGTGCAAGCAGGGATCCTTAGTTATTTGTTCCCTTGGAAGGAAATGGAACTGGCTGAGTTGGGGGTGGGGGGAGCAAGAGTAAGGGTGGTAGGAACAAGAGCCCCAGGTCCTTTGTTCTGAGCACTTATATAGTTGGTGGAATGGGGGTGAAGAAATTACATATTGATTAACAGGTAAAGGTGTTGCCAGCTTTCATAGGGCAGGAGGAACATGAATACCCAAAGGTATTTACGGGCTTCTTTCTTTGGTATCTATGGGCCCTTTCTAACCTTTAGGGCCTGGGGATGATAGCACAGTTTCAAAGGCTTTCTTTCCCAGATAGTGGAGATGATTCAAAGATTTTCAAAAGTTGCCCTTCTTGTGTTTTTTGTGATGTTGTAACACCTGGAAATATTATCAGGTTAGGTTCAGAACTGTGAGTTAGTGGATGAAACATGCCTCCCTTCTCCTCCCTGCTTTGTTTTGCTCTCTATCCTACCTAACATAACTGTGTCTTTGGACTGAATGAACAGTTGTCATACAAGTTACTTGGTTGCTAGGATGCTATATATTTAAAGTTTTAATGTTTATATTTATGATTGCTCTATATAAAACAAATATTTTCTGTCACTCCAGATACTAAAGGATATTTAATATTAATATTTAAAAATTATATTACAATAAATTAAATTTTTATTAAATTATGATGACCTACATTAGTCAATAAATATTTATTAAGAATAATTATGTGCATGTCTCTGGACTAGAGAGCTGAATAAGACATAGCCCTTATGTCAAGGAACATACAATGAGAAGCTTATAATCAATAATAAGATATGAAATGCTCTAAAGAGTTATGGTACAATGAGTAAGTACATTAATAGGTTCAGTTCTTCACCCTTCCCTGAACCTATAAGTCTCAGGACTTCTCCCTATGCAGGTGCAGTGTAATTCCTCATCTCACACAACTTATTTGGCCAACTGGATGAGTTAGAAGTAACAGTATACCATTTCTAAACCTAAGTCTCAAGAAGCTGTGGATGTTTTCACTTGCTCTTGCTTGCCCTCTGCCATTTCCATGAGAACATGCCCAGACCAGTCTATTGGGCAAGCAACATATGGCAGAGCTGGGCTATGCTAATCTCCTCAGCTGAGGCCAGCCTCCCTCAGCCACCTGTTGGCTAACATTTTGGTACAAGCAAAACCAGGCAAAATCCACAGAGCCATCTAGATACCTTGTTTTATTGTCATTGTCATTGAGGTCTTGTGTTTATTTGTTATGTAGCATTATTTTGGCCATGGATAACTGATGCAATGACTAGAGAATAATCAACAATCTCCAGGTTAGTTAGAAAAGAAGGGTGAATAGCAGATTACCAGACAGACGAGGGGAGCAAGGTATATTAAGTACAACAAGTAGTATGTCCAAAGCCATGACAATACTATATGACTTACTAAGACACAGGAAAGTAGTTTCATCATGCAGAAATAGTTGGAGATGTACATTAGATTTATAGAGATAGACTAAGTCATAGAATGTTAGATCGTTACTCAACCATGGAATTATAATAAAAACAGTTATGATGAAAGAAACATCAGCAGATTTTCAGTAATAAATAATTAGATTATTATGAGATGAAACACAATTTAAAGTAGGTGAGGCTAGAGTTAGGGGAATGTGATGAGCATCCATATTGATACGTCATATATTGATAATGGAGGCTTGAAGTACAGAAATAATAATGGTGATATCAATAGCCTGCCCAGATCTTAGGGAAGAAGAGGTGCCATAGAGGATATTGCAAAGCACCCCGAGGCTTTGGGAGATGCTGCCATTGTCCAGGTAACCAAGCTGTGTGTGCCAATACTCCATCCCAGTGGCTAGTGTCACATTTCTGGTGACAAATCCCTTAGCCCCAGTAAGATGGCAGCAGAAGGAAGCATTTCACTGAGCACACACAAGGCTAATGAAATAACTGGATAAGAGGAGAGGCCCTCCTTCCCTTTCCAGTACCTGATTGGGGGTGGGACCAGGGAAATGCAGACACATGAGCCATAAAGGTTAGAATGGCAGCATGGGAGGTGTGGATCAGTCTAGCATGGAAAACAGAAGGGATTGGTCAGGGGATGGAGACTCTGGGAGCACATGAAAGTTGGGAAAATTATTTGAGAAAGCACCTGGCCCCTCCCACACCAAAACTAATATCCCAAAGAAAAGAAGGAATGCTCTCTTTACCCACTTTTGGCCAGTGGTTTTGCAGGTGCATTTGCGGGATTTTCTTGCCTTGGAAGCCAAATGGTCAATGGTGGTACCAGCACTAGACACAGCCTCCAGGAGGAAGCCCAAACCCAGGCAAACCCTGCTTAACCACCTCCAGCTCCAAAGAACAGAACTTTAAAAATGGAGCAGGAGCCCTGGCTGGTGACACAGTGGATAAGGCCCTATCTATCCTGCAAACCCAAAGGTCACTGGTTCGATTCCCAGCCAGGCACATAACCAGATTGCAAGCCAGATCTCCAGCCATGTCCGTAGCTGGAAGCAGGTGAAAGGCAACCATGCATTGACGTTTCTCTTCCTCTCTGCCTCTCTCCCTTCCCTTCTCTCTAAAAAATAATAAATAAAATCTTTTTTTATAAAAAAAGGAACAGGAATTCTGAGTGCTGCCTTTGATTTTGGTCTTGCTGGGGTTTTGCCTGTGCTTTGCAGGAGAGGTGTGCCTGATGGACCTGGGGACGGGGAGTCCCCTGTCTTCCTAGATCTTTGAGCCTTTTAACTAAAACCCTTCATTTCTCGCCAACCTCTGCCTCTAGAATTTTCCTTTTGATGATGGCCAGCAGCCAGACCCTACTTTGGTTATAGAACAATGGTAGAGATAAAAAGCTGCAAAGAGATATGGTGTAACAGCACAGCAGCCTAACTTTTTTAATATGACCCTTTCTTTTTCCTTTTGATTCTGACTCACCTGCTTCCTTCCTTCTCTGTATATTTACTCCCTTTTTCATTAATCCCTTAAGACAATTAGATTCCGGTCAGCATCAAGCAATATTAGGAACAAAGACTTGTGTTTGTTGACCATGGAAACACTTTAACTCAAACAAAAAGCTAACATATAGGCTTCACTTGTGTTTTAGCTCCAGACTTAGAAAAGCAGAATGATCTCATTAACCACACCCTTGGTAAACTACACAGAGCAACACCATGGCTGGCAGTAGGACCAGATGCAATGAATGATTAATCTCTACCCTAGCACTGACCAAGCAACAGAGACCATCATCCTAACTGCCTATTAATATTGTCTCTGTATAAACCAAGCTCTAGCAGCTGTCTGGGAGCCAGGTCTTAGGTGAATAAGAGCTCAGATGTGATTCCACCTTTGATGTTATTTCTTTAACTAAACCTTTATTTTGCTAATAACTATTCACATATGATTGGGCTTTAATGTGCATAGGTGAATAAATCTCTTGTTTAGTACCATCAGCTCTAATGATTATTAATGAAGTAAAAAGTGGGGAAAAAAAGAAGTGTCAATGATGGCTTTTAGATGTTTAAGTCAGAAAATATAGAAGACTGAATTCTAGAGAAAGAATCTGATGAATCCATGAGGTCTAAAAGAAGAAGCTGAGTGTTCAGTTTTGAACATGACGAGGAAGGCTGGAATACTCAAATTTATGTGCCATTGAGTCTATAGATATGGAGAAGACCTTATGCACCAAATTTTAAGACTTGTGCTCTGATAAAGTCATTGTTATGTGTCACTATAAGCTCCTTAATATTGAACATAATTCAACTATACTGAAATCCAGTGTTCAAGTATTCATTTTCAAGAGTCCCAGCTATTAGTTCTTATAGGACAGGGTCTTCAATTATAGCGTACAATAAAATCACCTGAAAATCATACAAGGCCCCAAAAGCACATTTTTTTTTTTCTATATGCAGTGTTTCACTTAAGTGCTTACTAAAATAATCTTCTTTGAATGAGCTGACAGAATCACCTTCACAGCTTCTTCTAAGTAATTTTATATGTTTATCCCACAATGTAAAAAGTGTTTAAGAAAATATTTTTAAATATTTTGAAAAAATATTTTTATATCATGTCAGATATTTTCCCCATGTATTACTCAACCACTTGGCTCAGTTTCCTTTGAAAGAGTATAGTCCAGGTATTCTCAGAACCACTAGAGAATGCAGCAAAGGAGAGGTGTAGAACATTGCCAGAATATAAAAATCACTCTGTACACATTTGTAGCAATACTAACAGAAGCAATTAAATTGTGAAAAATTTGTCCATGCTTTCTTATTTACCGTATTGGGATCGACTTTCTAGTAGGTCATTGTTTCCCAGTGAGGTGAGATTGCATAAGAAATTTGTAGTTATTTGTCCTACTGATGTTCATGTGTGCTTGTGAGGACGATGGATGAGGGACATTCTTCACAAACATTACGTAGGTGAAAATACATACAATGTGGGTAATTAACACTGTACGATAGTGGAATTGTTTCTCACAGGGGGATGGTTAATAATTCTGGTATCTCTGTACCTATGTGCTAGAGATAAATAAATAAATGGATAGCATGTTGTGAGAGCCATATTTCTCATTATTGGAGTCAGAACGTACAAGTAAGCAAGGCAAGAAAGCTAGAATAACCTAAATTTTAATAGAGTTAGAAATATCACTATGAACTCATCTGTGGCTTAATCCAGATTCAAGTGATTATATAAAGAAATATTTGTGTGTGTATGGGAGTGGGTTAGTTTACACAATATATTTTGTTTTGGTATCTGTAGAATTTAGAAGCAATGATACTTCAATATATCACCTACTGCCCTAAATGTGGTTTCTGATAATATTCTCTACATAAAAGGAACCAGGGACCTTGGAGAAATGGCTGATTTTAGGATTGGATGGGAAATATACAAGATGAGACTTGAGTACCTTTTAGGGCCAGAAAATAAAAAAGCATTACTTTGAGTATACAACAAAAATAATCAAATTCTGTAGGATAATTGCAATACAGTGTGGTGTTGGCTGCTGTTTCTTTTCTGAAGAGAATCAGTCACACCCTCATCTCTTGGAGACTATTTTTAAAGAGCCTTATAATCATATGTCACATGACAATTTTCTCAATGCTGCATATATGACAGTGGTCCCATCAGATTATAAAAAAGCTGAACAATTGCTATTGCTAAAGCTATAGCTGTCTTAATGTTTAGTATAAAGCATTACACAAATATCATTGTGTTACAATCACCTACAGTATCCAGTTCAATAACATGCTATCTAACTTTGTAGCCTAGGAGCTATAGGGGAACAGAATTTGTCACCCTGAAAATAGGTCTATTGGGCACAAGGGTTATTTGAGGCTGGTTTATTTTAAGAAACAACTGGGAGGAAGCTTAGAAAACTGAGGAGAAATTAAGCTTTGTAAAAGACATTTACATTTGTAAAAGAAATCTCCATGTGTAAGGGTGTCTCCACAGGAATAGGAGATTAAATTCATCCCTGGAACTTCTTACCAGTGAAGTAGGCAAAGGCTTGAATCTGCAGCAACACCGGTGCTGTTGTTTACAGCACTGTTCCTCTCGTGTGTACAGGAAGTATACATGTTATTAAACTTCTGGGTTTTTTCTTGTTAATCTGTCTTTTATTACTAGGAAGTCCTAGCCAACAACACAGAAAGGTGGAGAGAAAATTATTTTTCCTCCCTGACAGAGCAATAGGTGCATAGTAAGCTATGTCATCTAGGTTTGTGGAAGGGCACTCCATGTTGTTTGCACAGTGACAGGATCTCCTAAGGAGGCGTCTCTCAGAAGGCCATCCCATGGGTAAGGAGGGAATGGCTGTATAATTAGGAGAAACTCTGCATTGAAGTCATGCATTTCATTGCTTCTCAAATTTGAATGTGTATATGAATCCTCTGGAGATTTTGTTTAAAGGAAGAATTAGATTAAATGATTAAATAAAGCTGGGCAAAATGTTCAGGAAATGGATAGAATTCTGAAGTCAATGAAAAGACTTCATGGGGATGCCCTCAAACCTGGAGGAGAACAAGTTCTGCTCTAGGCTACATCAACAATTTTGAGGCAAAAGAAAAGCCTTACAATGACAACAATTTGCAGAGTAATAAACCAGAACCTCTAAGAACAGGGGTGGGACTCAAACTCTCATTTGCCAATAAGAGCAATACATAGAAAGTGGCCAAAGAGAGACCAACAATGAAATTTCTATAATGATGTGCCTAAAGGGGAAAGACAATGAACGAATTCATAGAAAAGTACATTTGGCAAAATGAGGTCTCAGGCTGTGGTGAGTGACTATATCCAAAACACACTGAGAAAAAACAGTGAAGCCAATACGGTGCATGCATAGACCTCTAGATGAAAGATGAACTCTCCTTCATTCCCAGAAAGTAGGCCATCAGCAGTGCAGCGCTCAGTTTCGAAGTTTAAAACTGCAGAAACTTGGGCAGGATGTGGAAGTGACTGAGAAGAGAACACTGTGTAGAATATGTTTGATTGAAGTGAGGATGAAGAACAAAATTTCTGACATTTAATTTAAATTCAAATGGTATTATGTCAGCTTTACCTCTTCCTTGTTCTTGGAAACTTCAACTAAGTTCTCCTTTTAAGACCCTTTGTCTGGATTGCTACTTCTCCTGACATTTGTTTGGCCCATTTCCTCATTCTAGTCAGGTCTGTGAGAAATTCTCAAACCCTTTGTAGAGAGATTTCTGAATATACTATCTAAAATAATTTTCCTTTTTATTTTATTTTTTTAAGAAGTTTTAAAAAATATTTTATTTATTTATTTATTTTGAGAGAGGGGAAGAGAGAGAAGCAGAGAGGGAGAGATACATCAATGTATGGTGGCCTTTCACCTGCCTCCAGCTATGGATCTGACTGGAGACCTGGCTTGCAACTTGGTTCTGTGCCCTGGCTGGGTATCAAACCAGTGACCTTTGGGTTCACAGGATAGGGCCTTATCCACTATGCCACCAGCCAGGGCCTAATCTTCCTTTTGAATATACTCTTTGGTTGCTACCACAATATTTTACTCCTTAGTGCCTGACTTTATATGTGTGTATGTGTGCATACCTACATTTACTTATAATAACTGCTTCCCCCATTTGAACGTAAGTACATTGATAACATTGCCTGTTTCATTCACTACTGTCTCTGTAGCTTAGGAGAGACTGTGGCACAAAGTAGTTACTCAGAAAACATTTTGAACTAGTAAATTAATGAATGTATCTGTGCTTTCATATTGACCAGATAATATTACAAATTCATCAAAACATGAGTTATTGAAAAAATGCCAAATGGTCATAGGATTTACTATCAGTATAGTAAATCCCATTGTATAGTAGAAGGGCAAAATTTTAGTGAAAATAAATAATTGTTTAGCTGTTTCAAAATAATTCACATTATTTTATTTTACAGCTAATAGCAGAAACTTTCAGTTCAGCAAGTCTAAGTGTAAAAAAAGTCTGGGAATCAGTCTAATCTCAGCAAACCTGAGGGTTTTATATGATAATATTTTGTGAGAGGCTAAATTACAGACAATGCAAGCATATTAAAAAACCCTTTCCCAAATAAATGTTTCACATTTGAGCAATCCTTAGCCTATCCTATGCTTAAGAGTTTGATCCTAAATGTACTACTGAACTTGGGATTCCTGCTGGGATCACCAGAAGTACCTTCTTTGAGAATAAGGAGGCTTAGAATTACACATCAACTGAAATGAGTGCTTTGAAATTACCTGGTGTTTGGAAATTGATCTGTAGGTAATAACCTTCTATATCTAACTTGTAATTTATTCTAATTAAAAATTTTAAAACATACTCTCTGAAACAGCTAGATGACTTCTACAGTTGTATAATGTTAGGCTTGATAACCAAAGACTATCTAGTTTTCTCCCTTAGACCCTGATTTATGTGGTATGTTAGCCATACAAAGCATATGATGGGTTTTGTATTTCAGAATTTCCTAAGTATTAAAACTACATAATTGATTAAATATCCAATTATATTAATAACCCCAGATAGGATATATATTCTGTAATTACATTCTTTGATAAATTTGGGCACTTGCAAATATAATTAATATTAGATAAATATTTCTTAATGAAAGAAGTCTTAAAAATCCAAATAAAAGAACATTTTTGAAAAATGCCTCATTCTCAATAATTTTTTTCCAGAAATTAATTTTATTAATTGTTTATTAATTGTTAAATTAATTTGAAGGTGGTTACAGAGTTGCCTGATTGTTTTCTAAATTTGCCTTTTTGCTTCCTTATTTCATGAAAAGTGTGTTTAAATTAAGTAATGAGTTCCAAATTATGTACTTGGTCACTTATACAAGAATATATGCATCTTGAGTAGGATGTCACTAGGGATTTTTTAGTGAAACAAAATTCTGACAATGATTCAAACTTAGAATCTCAAACAGAGACTTTCCCATTTATTTGTTCAGCCTTCAAAAGAAGTGATAGGTGAAGAAAAGGAAAAACTCAAAATCATAAATGTCCAATACATCTGTCACAAAAAGAAGACAGAAATGTATTGCATTTTTAGACTATAACCTAGTCCAACTGCTCAAAAATTCAACCAGGCTTAAATACATGAAAGAGCTATAAAAATCACTGTCAAAATCTATATATTTAGCACTAAGTGGAATGTTTTAACAATTTGCTGCCTGATTTTAGGGTCAGCCAAAACATAACATTGAAATAGGGTTTTTTAAAAATAGGAATAAATATTTAAAGCCACCTTTACTGATTGGTTCTGACTGCATCTAATATATTTAAGAAATATGGCTTCTGTAAGAACTATCAAATTGAGGCAATGAGAAATTCTATTATACCAAAAGAAGAATAACTTTTCTTTCTCTAAGTAACCAAACATAATCAATGTATTAAAATATGTTAATTATTTAAGCCCTGGCTGAGGGCACAGTGGATAAGGCACCAGCCTGCGAACCCAAAGGTCACTGGTTCTATTCCCCAGTCAGGGCATGTAACCAGGTTGCAAGCTGGGTCTCCAGCCAGATCCTTAGCTGGAGGCAGGTGAAAGGCAACCATACATGGATGTCTCTCTCCCTTTCTGCCTCTCTCCCTTCCCCTCTCTCTAAAAATAATAAATAAAATCTTTTAAAATTTTTTAATTATTTAGATTGAAGAAACAAATCTATTTTCATTTAGAGGAAACTAAAAGAAGTACAATGCCTAAAATCTTCCCCATGTAAATCTGTAGCAGGGTAGTTCAGATGTCATACATAGATGCAGTTTCAAAGGCAAGTGGAGAAACTTTAAGGCTTTGGAGGGTTAGGCTCAAAAGTTACATAAAGCCACATTGTCCTCATTCTAGTGGTCAAAGCTAAATCTAAGGACAGCCTAGAACGAAGTCTTGGGAAAGAGATTCACTTCCGATGGGAGACATGAAAAATATTTTGCAGCCATGCTACAGTTTTCTTATTTCCACTTTTTTTTTCCAAGATGAAATATTCAAATATTTCTATCTTGGAAATTTTAAATTCACGCCGTGGAAGAGAGAACTGAGAATAACATCATCTATTTATTGTTTAGCCACGCTTGTGGTTTATAGTCTTTCAGCAACAAACAATGATAATATTGGAAGAGTTTATTTTTGAAAGGACGGTACTTAGGAGTGTCAGGTCCTAGAGCCTTGAGCTTTAGATCAGTAGATTCTGAGATTGGGCAGGCCGCATCCCCATGCATGGTTGTCTCACCTTATCACAGCTGCACTTAAGTTAATGACCACAGAGAGAAAGAGAGAGTCTAGGCTTTTAGCACCCACTCTCCTATGCAGGCATCCGGGCAGCTTAGGTGAGGGTGTCAGTGATCCATGCATGGTTTGTCCACCCTGGACAGCAGCAGCATGCATAGTTTACAGCAAGGGCATCTTATATACCCATTAGAACAAAGGAGGCCCTGTACACATTAGAACAAAGAGGCAGTATTCACAAAGGCAACACCTGCCGGTTCAGGGCTGCTATGTTGGTTCTCCCTGGGATCAGTGTTCCAGGGCTCTGGGAACAAGATTAACTTCAAGGCTAGCTAGTTGGCAGACTCCAGCGGCAGGGCCAACCATGCATAGACTTAGAATTCCCCAGGCCTGACAGGAGAAGGTCATAACTTAAAGGCAGCAATTAACTGAAATTAAGTAGATGTGAGTTGATCATTTGGGGATAGTCTTAATGACAAAATATAATTTTACAAAAATACTCATCGCAAAAAACTATCTAATGGAATTACAAATACTTTTATACAGATTATACTATGTTTTAATAGCATATAAGGAAAATCCTCTGATTTTGAATATGTGTGTGGAGGATCTGGGTAAATGATGCAGTTATGAAGGCCAAATCTTCACAATTTTGTATCAGGGGAATAATGATGAAGTTGTTACCTGGACAGTATTTTAAGAAACACTAATTTAAGGAATGTAATCATTGGAAACACCCCCCAGAAACATAGGTAATAAAAATAAGGGTCAAAACAAACATGTTTTGAATGGTATATGATATATTTTTAAAGAGCTCTCTCTGATAGTTAAATCCATTGCTCTTATAAAAAAATCAGTTATATAAGTTTAAATGTGATTTATGCTGCCTATAAGAGGCCGAGCTAAAGACAAAGTTCATTCTGACTAAGAATGTGAAATTGACCCTGGCTGGTGGCACAGTGGATAAGGTGCCAGCCTGAAAACCCAACCCAAAGGTCGCTGGTTCGATTCCCAGCTAGGGCACATAACCAGGTTGCAAGCCAGGTCCCCAGCTGCAGTCAGGTGAAAGGCAACCTACATTGATGTCTCTCTCCCTCTCTTCCTCTCTCCCTCCCTTCCCCTCTCTCTAAAAATAATAAATGAAGTCTTAAAAAAAAAAAAAAAAAGAATGTGAAATTGGGAGAAAAAACTAAATGGATTTCCTTGCTTTGAGGACATACTAACATTTAAATATCCCTAATTAAGTGTTCTTTGAAGAAAAACTCTGTATACACATTTGTAAAGTCTAGTTATAAATAATAAGAACCTGAAATTAGCCCAAGTTGTGAAAACTCAGTTTCCTATTATGTGGATTAAAAAAAGCAGGATTTTATTTTGTTTATTTTTTATTTGCATTATTTGCTGAGAAATTAGCAGTTATTTATTGAAGATGAGGAGATGAAGTCGTAAGTTTTAAATTACCAGCTATGAAAAAAATTGCCAAGTTTAAACAGATGTTAGATCTTTAAATCATCCCAATGAGCAAAGGAATCAAAGCTCATTGATTCTAGTCATGCCTGTGAAATGCCATGTGGACTGTGACAGTCAAGTCCAGAAACACAAGTTAGGGGCGCGCACACACACACACACACACACCAATAGAAGCTTTAAGTTGGAAATCCTATAACTTTAATTGTTTTCATCCCTTCTGGGCTTCAAGAAAATCAGTTGAAGATGTTAACTATCTCGGTGTTTGTGTCTAAACTTAAATGGCAAATAGTGGTATTTCTTACCATATTTTTTGTTTCATTATAATTGATAATCACCCAAAATATCTACATTGCCATTCTGATTGCCTTTTGAATATAAAATAAAATGTCATAACTACTCAAAAGTTGTCAATAGTTATCATTTCTGGTATTGTTTAACTTATGCATTATACATCTAAGTTGTTTCTCAAAAAGGCTTTGCTTTCTATGAAACATGAATGTTCATCTCTGTAACCAAAAGTGAGAGCTGGGACTTTCATGCACAGCAACGTATTTAAATGCAGTCTCAAATAGGTTATCATCTCCAGTTCTTGTATTTCAGTGTAAGACATTGAAGTTGGCAGTCAAGTTCTTGGCAGACTTGGGGTTAAAAAATACACATAGCCGTTTACATGAACCTTAAACAAACTTGCAGCGGCATTTTTCTTTCAGTCGACTGACATTTTTCTTTATGTTTCGTCAGTTATATCTGAGTGATCAGACAGCCACTACACGTGGTACACCCACCAGGATTATTATCTAGACCAAAGGCCCAAAGCTCATTGTAGCAGGCATGTAATTCTTTACAATGTATGCCACGTTAACCGTGTTGGGTTATCTATTCAACAGCTGACTGAGCTGGGCTCTCAAGCTCTTCTCAACAACCATGTAAGAAGCGATGACAATTGTACTACTTCATAACAGCTGCATGGAACTCTGACACACACTTCACAGCAACCAGTCATCTATATAAACCAATTTCAGAAGCAAAATTGCATGGTGCCTCCACTCTGTTATAAACACAATGATATCCACTCAAAGCTGATAAATGCGCTACATTTCTCTGGAGCTTAAAAGAATAAGTTGTTTTTCTTTTGCATCTGAGATTTCTTTCTCACAAATTAAGCCTCTTTTTAGCCATTAATTTAGAACTTTATAAAGAAACAGACAATTTAGATATCAAGTATCTACAAAATTAAGACATTTCAGTATGAACATTTTGGTTCATCAACGAAATGTTCTTCTACTTTTTTTTTTTTAAAGTGTGTGTGCCAGACTTTCCTAACTAATTGTCTGAAGTAAAAGCAAAACAGAGCAGTAATTATGGTTTAAAATACTTCCCTGTACAGTGGCAATTTGCCAATTAATTACAGTATTTTTTCATTGGATTAAATGCAATACAACCCTTATTATTGAATAAAACATCTACAAGCAACCTGGACTACTGTTAAAATACTGCTGTTAACCACTCTATCTTTAGTTAATAATGAAGCTTTAGTAGATCAGTTAATAATTTAAGTAAGATTCAAATAAGATCAAGAGTTTGCTAATATTTTTTAATATACACATGTTACCAATGCATTTTTCAATCAGGCTTAAAAGAATGGAGGTAAAAATCTTTCATGGTTCCAGAGAAAAACAAAATCCAATTTTTATGTTTCTATCAACAACAACTATATGTATCTATATTAGATATATTTATGTATCTATTTGATATCATTTCAGAGATTAGAAAATATATACACATGTATATTTTCATTTTTGTTATCCTAATAGTTCCATAGGAAGTCCGAAGAAATATTTGAGCTAAGAGAATAGTGAACATACTTCATTTCATAGGAAACATACTTTAATAAATCATAAGTTATTAATATGCTGGAGCTTTGTTGCAGAGAATAATTCAATTTATACCTAGTGGAGTTTACTGCTCAAACAATTGAAAGAACTACGTTATTGTACTATTTAAACTATATTGTTTAATGGAACAATTGTTACCATTGCCAAGTTCTTAATGTATACTATAGGTTGAAATAATTTCTGGCATCATTTAATAGCAATTATAAGCTATGACACTATCATATAATGATAAATGTTAGCTTTAGAAACGGGGTCCTTACCAGGTCTTATTTAAAAGACTTCTCTGCTTAAAAATAAAAGTGTCCAGATGGATACCAGACGTAGCAAGGTGATCACTTTGTAAGGTGTATAATATCTAATTACTCTGTTGTATATTTGTCAACTACGATTAAAATAAATTAAAAATAAAATAAATAAAATAGTATGTAAACAAATTATCTAGTACATGAAATCTAATAAGGCTAAGTGATTTTCTGCAATCATATGCCAAAATTCTTATTATGCATGAATTATTATCTTTTAAATCATTAAATCCTTTTGGCCACTATGATCATTCCCAATTGGAGGTAATTAAGGCATTTTCAGATTAGGTGACTTTCCTAAAATGAAACAAATCATGAATATCGGAACTAGGAGAAAGATCCTGGTCACTAACCATTCATTCAAAGTTCAATGCACTGTACCATATAGTCGTTAAAGGGGCTGTTAATGAAAAACTGAAACCTAAAGACAAAAAGAAACTTTTTCAGGATGACTCAAGTAACAAGAAAAGTGAACCAAGTTCATATTTGAATTCCAAAATACCAGGGCAATTAATATGGTGCATTTTTTTCTCAAAAAGCAAAAATATTCAATTGGAAGAAATACAATATTTTGTATGGAATCCAAGGTCTGGCAAGATAGCTAAACCTCTCAAGGAATTTAGTCCAAGAACTATAAAATCAGGATTGAGATTCCCTTCTCTTTTTTTCCCTTGAGATTGGTATTTTTATGTTATTGTTCATATAGTGCACCACATTATTGTTGAGGTTGTCTAGGATGTTGGAGAAAGAGAACAAGTGGATTAGGAAGTGGTATAGCTAGATGACTTGAAGCTCAAAAGAGGATGGAGGGTTTTACACAAGTGGAAAAGCCATGGTTTAGATGTCCCCCTCCACAAAAGGAGCAGTTGGGAAAATTAGACATTTGCAATATACGTATTTGGTTGTATAGTTGTATTTGCTTCCATGTTTTTTATATGCAAAAAAACCCAGCAGGCTGCTGCTGCAGAGTGGAGCTTAAAAAAAAGAGAGATGAGACATGTTTCTTGAAAAGATTAAAAATGAAAGGGAGTTTTTGTATAAATAGACTGAGATAAGAATTTAAGGAATTCAGACAAATATTGGAGAAATGTAGGCAGGGAAGTGAAGAGTCAGGAAGAAGCAATAAGAAATATGGCAAAGATTATTATTGATTAGAAGGGCCAGCAATTTGGTCAGTGGCCACAGATGATAGGGATATGAGGAATGGTTGAGTTTATTGTCCTTGAGATTATGATCCTGTGTAAACTGAAGCCAGATTGTCAGATCTTATGAAGTAAACAGACTGTTCATCGTTCAAACAGGACTTCATTCAAACAATGGTTTGCTTGTTATTGAACAGAACAGCCCAAGTTCTTCCTCACCATGATTTTGCATAGGCTATGGGATTGTTGCACAGCTTGGTAAAAATGGCCTTTGCTGATGTGATTTTTTAATAAATCTCTTTGGCTGACAATTATCCTGGCCACACATTGCATTTATTTTGTGGTTGCTCTACTCAATTGTTTCTTTCTTTCTTTCTTTCTTTTTTTTTTTTTTTTGAATAGATGTTTACAAAAACCTTATAATACCAATAAAAAATTAAAAAGACACAGAAACACTTATAGTGAAAAGAACCTCATCCCACCCCTTCTACTATCTGCCAGTATGGTAGATGTTGTGTGTGTTGGATCTTCACCCCTCACCCCTTCCCCTTGCAGGACTGAGGCTCTCAATCTCATAGCTGCTGGGGGTGTTGGCAGCAGAAAGCTCTCTTATGCCTTGCCCTCAGCTGAAGATTTCTACCTTGCTCATCATCATGGCTCCTCCTGAGGGCAGCTTGCATCTAAAGACTGTTGAGGTGAAGACTGTATAGGCCTGGCCCAGCCCACTTGCTTCACGATGGGACAACCTGAAGGGCCATCTCAGTTTCACAACTTTCTGTGGGGTCAGGTAACATCTCTGTCATTTTTGTGACTAGACTACTATTTCTGCCTCTACCCAATTCTACTTCCTTCACTTCTTTACAGATATTGATCCTCCCACCCCCCATTGCATTTTCTGTTTCATCGTCTGTTTCTAGGAAAACCCAGACACCCATTATCATGTTTTCCTTTCATAACAATTATTATTAGTCTGTGTTTCAGCATAATACGCAAAAGAGGAGAAAAATGTTTCTTTAAAGGGATCTTTCCTGAGCTGCTACAATGTTGTGTAAATCTCAAAAGTTGAAAATTGCTTTATAAATATGTGAATGTAACCTCTGGGAAAAATGGAATCAGTCAGGCTCCCTCACCTGGACATTCAAATGGAAGTGATTCAGCAAATGTTTGTAAATGGAATCATCAAGCTCCCTCACGTGGACATACAGGTGGAAATGACTCAGCAAATATTAAGCAATAAGTGACATCCTACCCTGGCACACAGCCAGCTTTGTTTGCACACAGTATATAAGGAGTAAGAGCTTTCTGCTCTGGGGATCACCCAAGAGGATGTGACAAAGGCACGTCAGATATCCTAATGGTTTTGAGCATCTTTTTCCATCTGGCTGTATACTGAGTGGGCCTGTCTGGTCTCAAACACTTGCAAAACATAACCTTAGGATAAATTTTTACCAGTAGAATTACTTTGTCAAAGAGCATGTCCATTTAATTTTAAATACAGTACATTTCTCTCAAGAGAGATTATAATCTCTCAACGAAGACCTTTTGAGCTTTGCCAAACTGTAGATGAAGAATGGTTCTTGTCATTTTACTTTGTATTTATCTCATTGCAAGTGATTTTTAAGTAACTTTTTATATGATTATTTGTGCAGTTTTTCACTAATTAGGTACAAAATTGCTTATTGTGTTGCTTTTTCTAACTGAAATTCTGGACTTCGTATTCATAAACTTAAAATTCTTGTGTGCTATTTAATTTAGAATGGTTTTCTTTTACTTTATTGTGTATTTTCTCATGTAGAATATTTTAATTATTCATGTATTGATCATTATCAATCTTTTGTTCTATGCTTCTAAATTTTATTTCATACATAGAAGGAATTTTACCATTTTGAAATGAATTTTCAAATCTAGTACACATTTTTATATTTCTTTTATAGATTTTTATCTGTTTCTTTGATAAAATGATCAATCTCGAGGTACATCTTTAGGTAATAATCTAACTATACTGTTAAATTCTATTTGCTAATACTTTATTTGAGATTTTTATACCAATATTAATCTTATATGAGCATTTTATATACTCTTGCTTGCTACTTATGTCAGTTATAATAAAATTATAATACTTATGAAAATATGATTTTGTCTATATATCTTGCAAAAGCTGATGCATTTGTGTTTTGACTTAAAAGTTTTACTTGCATTTTATTTTAAAACTTCTATCTTCTACCTACTGTGCCTTTATTTTTCAATTTATTTTATTTTATTCAGAAATGAAATTTTTATTTGAACTGCTTTCATTATGGGCTTTATCATATCACATATTTTTTTTCTGTTTCTCTACTCTTCTGATTACTACCAACTCATGGGTAGCTTTAGTTTTAAATCCTAAGATTTGTACATCTGCTTCAGGCTCTTAGTTTATAAAGACAACTACTTTATTGAGGTAGCTATTTATTCATTTATTTCAGAGCAATGTTTTCGTGGCAATTTTTGTCCGCTCCCTGTCACTGTGTTTCTGGCATGTATATTTCACCTACCATTGTCTCTTGTTCCTTCTTATATTTTCCCTTGTAGTGTCTTTTTATAGATATTGTATTTGTTCCATGTTAATTATTCCTATATAGTGCCTGTGCTCATTTTTTATTATTATTCATTTTTGAATCAATTTTCCTGAATAGGTTGTTTGAAGATGTGTGTAGAGAAGGAGCCAATGACAAGTTCCATGTATTGGCAGTTGTAAACTTCTTCCAAATGCAGGATTTTTTTACTCTACATTACTGTCACAATGCTTCTGAAAACTTGGTTCTAGCCTAATATCTGGGTTTCCTCTTATGTCATTGTAGGTGCTGGCTACCACACACACCCCTTTCATTATTCCCAACTGCAGTTTGTTTTGCTCTTTAGTGGGAACCTCTTTTTGGAGAACTCTGCTCTGCCACTTTGAGATTTACAACTGCAGGCTTCTTCTGTCAGCATCCTCATATGTATCTGTTTAATTTTCTGCCTATTTAATAAGTAGCACTTCTTTACCAATTGTAGTCTGAGGTTATAGTCATTTCCTAGTTTTGTCAAGGGAAAATAATATATGCTCTGTTTCTTTCTTTCCTGGTTGCTTCAAAGTTATTTCTCAAAAGAGAAGGGAATTGGATTTTTCTTCTATTTTAAATGCACTGATAAATTTTATTTTGGTTTTGATATATTTAACTTTTTTAGAATTTTTTGTAAGAGTGTATGCCAATACAGTCTTCTGGATGATAGGGCTGGTCTGACCTCAAAATAACTGCAGATAAGCTGTTAGGTGAGCAATTATTATCAAGAGAAAAATGAATGTTTTTATAGCCCTATAATCTAAACACATGCTGTTAAGACTCTCCTAAATATTGTCAGCTATTTATTGTTATTATATAATTTTAGTCATTTTAAATCTACTGTACTTTAGTAGAAATTGAACTTAACATAGTACAAAGACTGAAAGTTCTGTATCATATAAATCAAATCCCAACCACTAGCAAGTATCTTTTATCTCCTTTAAATTAAATATCACAGTGGCTATGTGGGTACATAAGGGAAAAGTAACCCAAATTATTTGTTAGTATGGTACACTGAAAGAGAATCTGCAAAAGATTGTTTTTGCTCCATGAGAAGAAATGGTTAATATTTATTTGTTTTGGGTTTATTTGCAGGTGGAAATAACTTTGATGCATATCTTTTACTCTCCCTGAACTATTGATTCTATGCATCACTCTGGAATTGAGGCATGTATTCCACAAAACTTGGGAGAGTTGTAAAAGAGGGTGTTATATTGTCTTTCGTGATAGATTGTTGTATCAATGCCTTATATTAACTGTTTGGCAGGAGGGAAATGGCTTAACTTGCTATTTCCTCACCTAGATTGAGATACTTTCTAAGTTCCCTAAAAACTCTAAATTGGTAATGTCTCAATGATTCAGAGTAAATCCAATTATTTCCAATAAAAAAGAAATACTCCAATTTGGATTAGAACCATATGGCTTGGATATTAGAGTTTTGGCCCATATATAACTCATAATCCATTTCTCTCCTACCAATGTGTGCTAATTTACATTTCAAAACAGGGTGATATTTTAAAATCCTAAGATATTGCAAAAATAGGACTCAACTGAACCAAATTCTTTCTAAATTGAAAAAAGATGGATAATTTAAAATGAGAAACACTTTCAAGTTTGGATGCAACCAAAGTAATATACATTTTTCTTTCTTAGAGTAATATATTCTTTCACACCAAAATCATTACTATGTATCAAAATGCTGGAAACTATAATTCTGATGTGTTGTATTTCCAAGATGGATACTATTTTGCCTGATTATAGCATTAATGGAATTTTTGCCTCAATAGATATTTTAGTGAAGGCATTGTTCTTTTATTTGCAAAATAAAGGGATCTTAGATGACAATTTTAAATATATATATATATGGAATAACTTCCTAGAAAGTAAAGTTTTGAACAAAAATGTTTCTAGAACTGTACATTTATAACTAATATCTCAGCATAGTTCCCAGTGCTTTTACTCTGCAGTTCACATTTTTCCCTAAGTATCAGCCAGAATAAACACTGGCTTTGTTATAGGGCAAACTGATACAAACAGCCATATGTGCTCCAATGACACAGCACAAGGAATAGACAAAGGCCTTTACTGTATTATGTGTTTTTTTTTTTTTTTTAATTTGCTTCCCGAATTTACCTTTATCCTTTTCTGATTAATTTAAATCATTTCTGCTTGCTAGCCGACACTTGCCAAATAAAACATCCCAATCAAGTGATTGGTGTGAAAAACAGAATGGTTTGGTCCAATCTTGGCAGACTTTGCTCTACTCCATCTCTAATAACTATAATATCTAACTGAAGTCTTTAAAATTTTTATTAAGTCAATATATATCAGGGATATAAAAGGAAGGAAAGAGGATCAATAAATTCTTATAATCAAATCATCTCTCAATAGTACAAAGTCCCATCAACTTGCTTTTTCTGTCACTGTCAAGACCTCCCAGGCCTTTGGCAACTGGTACCATCAGAACAGCTAATGGTTTACATGAACTTGAACATGCTACTTTTACAAAGTCATGAAATTCAACTGTACCTTGAATTTACTATGCCTTTCAGAATCCTTGCATTCTAACCTATTTAGTTCATAAACACAGGTTCTTAGTGAAAGTAAATAAACTGCCTTCATAGATTATTACATTGTCCTCCAAGCATATATTATGTGAATAATAAAGTTACAATTAATAGGTTATTTAAATACATTGGCAAAGGTATGAGCAAATAGTTCAGTAACAGTCAATTTGCAAGGCACTTCAATTTCTAAAGGATTATTAGTGTCTTCAGCCTTGTACAACTGTGGTCATCAAATTCATGGCAAGGTGAAAAGTAGGTACCCTGTTTCTTGTGCTTAAATGTTCTTTAAAACTGTAATCAGTTTTAATCTTCTATGAATATACAGAAAATCTGTATGCCCTATACTACTCCATAGCATAATAGTTAGAAGGGATGAAATTCTTGAAACACAATCTGTACACAATTTTTGGCCCCCTTCACATTGAGTCTACTTTTTTATTAGTGCTTATAAGCTGATGCTTTTTAGTATTGCAATTAATTAAAATAGGTGATTTTTTTCAATAAGATCTGTGAGGAATTGTAGTTGCTAAAATGCTGATGTATAATCAGGAAATGTTATAGCTCTTGTATTCAATGGCAAAAATATTTCTTTAAGAAAGTAACTAAAAGTAACAGAGCAGGAATTGCATCAATCCTTTCTTTTATTTTACTGTATTTCTTTTATTTTACTGTGATGGTGTCTTCTGATTATTCTCATGTTTAATTGTATGATAACTAGAAATTAATAAAGCTATATTTGGTTTTGCAGTTGCAAATATGGCCACAACTTTTAGGTGATGTTTGAAATATTTTTATAGGCAAATGAAGACATAAAGATAGATAATTGTTCCATTTCTAGGTATGTTGATAATGCAGTCTCTACACCATGTCCATTTCTATTTTAACACCATTAGTAGTTACAAAAAATAGTTACTCATGCTGAGGACACTAGAAAATCATTCACTAATAGTTGGGGAATAAAATCCATACTTTTACTGTGCATAAGCTGTTATTGAAGATGTGTAAAGCACATAGATTTTATTTATAGTCTATTCTCTGTCCAGTCCAAATGCAGGTATAATATAAAAGACTTAAACTTGAAATAAAGATTATGAACAAACATTGAGGCTTTTACTATTCATTAGAGTCTGATAATTCTAAAGAAAAAATGTTCTAGAACCTTAAAAGGGAATCAGAAATTATCATAAACACAGAAAGCTTCTTTTCCTGAATATATCCAAAGATAAATGGTTCATATCTACAGTGGCTCCACTATGATTTCTACCTATTTTTGATGGCCTTCGAAAGTTGAAGATAGATTATTTTGAATCTCTCCCTCCTCAAACTTATATATGAATATAATTTTGATTATTTCTATCCATTGTGAGAATTCCAAACTCAAATCTCACTTTCCTCTGAGTAATATTATGATTCCTTGGCTTTATTGATACTATTTCCCTGCCTTGAACTTGAGTCATTCTCTAGGCTAATAGGAAAAATCTTTCTTCAAAAGGATTCAACCAAAATGTCACCACATATAATGAAAAATTTCCCAAGTAAAAATGTTTTTCATACTTATTTAGACTCTAATCATATAATTATCTTAATTCCTTGTATTATTATTGTATGTATTGCTTGTCCATTTCTATGGAAGGTAGTAAAATGTACTAGCTTTATTCAAGCAGACCTGTGAATGAATTCCAGCATCTTAGACTTTCAGCTTTATGACTGTAAGTTAATTAATCTTTCAAAGCTTCAATTTCCTTGTATTTAAAATGGGAAAAATATTAAGTTAACATTGTTTTGAAGAGATTAGATAATATCAAATATGTGAAACCCTAAGCATGTTGACTGAAAGATCATGCAATTTAACTAGATTATGATTATCTGAATGGCAGGCTCTGGGCTTTAGCTAGTCTTATGTCTCACGTGCCTGGACCAATATCTTACATATACGTCTTATTAAACTTTCAGAAGCTCCAAAATCTCCTAAAGAATATAAGAAGAAACTAACTCATAATCATGGACAACACCACAACCCAGAAAAGAATAAACATGATGATTTTAAGCCACTAGATAGATTTTTCTAGAGGAAAAGCAAAGACTAAACTTCATGTACTCACATCCTCAAATACACCATTTTACTACTGATTAATATAACCAACTTGGCCAACAGAAATAATGCTAAACTATACTACAGGAAACCCATACATATGCTTAGTTCTGGCATTTCAATTATATGATGTGCTTCATGCAATTCCAGTGGCTCTCAGAATTTCTTTTTTCACCTATCATCTATCGAATGGGTGTTATCACATTGAATTAAGATATTGTCAACAGAGTAAAATGAAATGATAGTTGTAAATGTATTTGTCCATGTGAAATAAAAAAGATACTTGAAGCCAATCTCACCCAATATTATACTCAAAGTTTGAAAATTTATCACCAAGTAGTATTGAATGTTTCTAAGACTGCAAATACAGACAATAAAATAGTATCCACTTTGCAAAAAAAAATTAGGAAAATTAAAGTTAATACAAAAATTTCATGTTACATAATAGATGCTCAAAAATACTAATAGGTATTATTAGACATTTTGATTATAAGTAATTTACTGGAAACACCAAATTGAGCATAACAACTTTGACATTTTAAATGTTTCCATTAACATGTATGTTTTAATGTGGATTCATTTCCTAAGATCAGTCAATTTAGTTGAACATTTTAACTTCTGAAACTTTACTTTTCTCATTTCTTCTACTAATGACAATTAATGTCAATCCCTAAATTTATCATCAGCAACTCAACAAAGATACTTACTCTGTCCATTTAAAAAGAGACAGTGTTCAGGTTATCTTTATTTTAGCACCTAAAATGCACTACCTTGACCAAAGAAATTGGTTCCTATTAGGAACTAAACCTAAGAGGGGGTCACTGCATGCACAGCCTTAGCACCATAATGGAAATGAGCATTTCATATTTTAATTTGGTCAGGTAGCCCATATCCTGCCAAAAGAACTTTATAACTACTTAATATTTCCCAGTCATTTGAATGTAAATAAGCTTGTCAAGAAAATTTGGGCAATTTTATTTTTATTTTTTTAAGCAACCATGTTTGGCAGCCACATTTTCCCAAGATCACCCAGCTTTAATTTTAAAATTCAAAAGCCTCACATTTAATCCCTTGAGCTGGCCTGGTACCTTGCACCATCTGTTCACAGGGTTTTGTTATAACAGTGAGCACCTGCGGAGTTTTGCAACATTTCAAGCTGATTGTGGACAAAAAAATCAAAATAATTATAATTTTCATAAAGTAAAGACTTCCATTCAGACATTACAATCCCATCTAACATGGATTTTGGAAAACCAATCTTGCTCATAATGTGTTTCATATGGATAAGGGTAATTTATTTCTATTTTGTTTTTGTAGAAGATCAATCCTTTAAAACCTATGTACAATCAATATGGAATTCTCACACTCTGGCCAATCCAGAAAACTCTTGTGTGACCCTAGTCAGTTCTCAGATCAGGCTTCTTTCTGTATTTCAATCAGACAAGGCCATCCACCAATAGCAGAGAAAATGTTAGTCTTCTTTTTAATTGTTCATATGTTTAGGTTAATGACAATGAGATGACATTTTTGGCTTCAAACATTTCCATTGTCAGTAGAATGCAAATCATTCATGTGTAACCATTAAAGACAAAAAGGGGAAAGAAACACTGAGTGTCCCTTCTCACTACATCTTTGGGATAGAGAAGTCAGTTATGTAAGCACAGGATTCTGTACTAAAAAGCCTGAACTTGGGGCCCAATCAGTGCCTTCTGCTAGCTAAATATATCACCATGGGTTAGCCATTTATAAGCCACTATACTAGAAAACAACTTATGCAGGATAAATAACGATCTTGTAAAATGGATAATCAAGTATTGACTTTGTTCTTCATTTTGATATTTAAGAAAAAAATCTTAATGTCAATGATGCCCATCTTTTAATGTCCTATTTTAAAAGTATTATTTTATTCACATTTCATTTCTGAGATTCTTTAAAACCCTACTTTGAGTTTTGTTTAAGTCTACCAATAAGGAGCCAAATATGATGTCTGACTTATATTAAGTGGGAATAATAGTTCTGTAGTATTACACTATCTCACTAAGACATGAACAGATACAGGGTAGAACGTTGTAAAAAAATTGAGCAATATCTCTGTAAGATTGGAGTTCAATCAATATACCACATATGGACATGTCTAGACAAATATTAATGGTATAGAGTATGCCTGTTGGCAATGTAGGGAGACAGCATAGCCATCAAAAGTGATATGCTATTTCTAGGGGAGCAGTAGAAATAAATGTGTTGCTCAGTTCAGAGGGCCAGAAAATATTGGGATCTTGTAGAGATCGCTGTGCTAGTGGTGATCAATGCTCCCTCCATAAAGGGGTGGCAACTACCTACTCGAAGTTACATTAAAAAATACACTATTCAAGAGTTGACTATAGCCAAATTATGGCACAATTTAAATAAAGCCCTTAAGATCTCCTTCCCCAGTCGCTCTTTAGCACATTGCTCACTTTATTTTCATTAAAGCACTTATTGCTATCTGAGATTGCCTTATTAAAAAAAAGTTATTATCTCTTTTCCCTGATAGAATGTAAGCTTAATACAAACTAAAGTCAAATCTCTCTATTTCTTAGTAGCCAATAAATATTTATTGGGTAAGTGAATGAATAGAAGGTCTGTACTTTAATTATAGCATTCTAATCACATGTTAATTCTTAGCTTACCAGTTTGGCTTCTTTTACTTATGATAGCATATTGAGACTTTGATCACATACTTTAAATCCAGTTTTTATAAATTGAAGTTTTATGCTCTTCAATTTTACATTATGTTAATACTTCAAAAAATAGAATTCTATTGTAAAATCAACAAATAATAAGAACCCAAAATTAGGATTCTGAAAATAAAAAACACCCAAGTTGATTTTTATAAAGACACACTCTATTATGCACAGACTTTATCTCTAAAATTATATATTTTATTATAGGTTGAATATTGCATAAGGCACCTAAATTTAAAAAAAAAACACTAAATGTTCTTAATCTTGGATTTGAAGCATTCATAATCTGTGAGAAAACTTGAACAGATAAAATGTTTGAATTACCCCTAATCACAAAGTTAAAATGAAAATAGAAAGAAAATCCAATTACTTAAGATAATATATAGAGCTTTGATTTATATGTTGAATTTTTATAACTGATCTATTAATGATTAGCATGTAAAACAATTTTTGAAACTTGCATTATAAAAGATACATAGCTATTCACTTTAGTGACTAGTGCTAATCCATCCAGCAAAAGTGCTAAATAATCATTTTAAATATATATTATAAACTTAAGAACTTTTGAAGGCCAGCATCAACATTTAAAGAATAGAAATGATAACAAACTAATTTCTAATCAATTTAAAAAATAAACTAAAATATTATATCTCACATAGTACACTCCCAATAGTAAGCATTATGCTTTTACTGATCTTTGTACAAATGCTAGTTTAATAATTCATGCATAAGTTTGGAAATGAATCATACATTTTATTATTATGGAGTCATCAAATAAATACAATATTTTTATTTTGAATTAAGTGTAGAATTAAGGTAAAATTTCATGTCTTTATGCAGGGCGACTGCTTTTTATATTGAAAGTCTTATGACAACCTAATATGAACTATCAGGTTAAAGTGAGCTATTAGTGCTTCTGCTTTGTCAGAATTCCCCTTTAGAGAGAGAGACATTCAGAATATCATTAAAAAAGTAAAATAAAACTGATGCTTTGTTGCTGTTAGGCTATAAAACACTCTATTTTGATTGGTTATAATGCTACCGAAATCCACACAGTACTTAATTTATCTAACCTTCTGATAGTGAATGTACAAAGGTAAAAATAACAGGCTAGTTATAAACTAGTACTATGGTGATGACATTGTGAATTATTTAAAAAGGGCATATTCAATGTGACCATAGAGCCATCAATCATAATAGACATTGATGAGAAAAAGAGGTTTCAGTCACTTCCTATCTGCAAGGAGAACAATTCTATCTCACAGGTAGCTATGAAGTGCTGGGTGACCTGATGTCACTTGCATTGTTGCTCTACCCTTTGAACGGAGCAAGTAGATTCTCTCAATATTAGAATCGAATGAGTAAATAAATTCTCAGTTCACTGCCACTCTCCTTCCGAGTGCACACTTCAATTTGTCTAACAATAGAGAGGACAGAAAAGCAGAAATGTCTTAAAGCGTGGATAAATTTTTTATGGAATGTTCAAATCCAGCTGCAAAGGATGAGGTTTTAAATGGTAGCAGACACTCTTTTAGAGGGAGCCCCAAGAGACAAAATCTTTTGGAAGTGTTTTGTGTTGAATTAATTCCTTTCCATGTACACACCGTAGTTTTTCTTTTTCTGGAGCCCAGCTTTTACTAAATTGTTCCACCATTGATCATTGAGATGCCAAATAAAAACACTTTCTTTATCTTTAATATACAGAATGCAAAAGAATTTCCATTTTGAGTGCATAAAAACATGTTTTTAAAGTGCACGTGTGCAAAATTGCTTTATTTGTCTGCTTTATTCAATAAGGAAATTGGTTTTGTAAGTGAAGAAAAAGGTGGCTGGTTAGAAAATTCTTTTTTAAATAAACAGGAATAATTTCAACAGCTTTTTTTTTCTGTGCAAGTAATCAGAATGATTTTGTTTACCATAATTCTTCACCTTAAAGTCTTCTCCTTAAATGTTAACATTGAATGCATTGATTTTTATTATTTAAATTTTTGAGTAGCACTTTCTCTCAGTCACAGAATCCTACAAAATCCTCTGGCATTTACACACCAAAAGCTACAAGATATGTGCACTTTTTTTCTACATGGCTGTATGGTGAAGTCCACTATGTCACTTAGCACATTCACATTTCATGACATAAATTCATGAATGCCAAGGAATTTTTCTTTGCAAATATTCTCTTACAAATTAGTGACTGTTAGTAAATAAGCTTTCCTCTACCTCCATCCTCCCTTACCCTCCTCTAGCCACAAATGACTCCCTCTTGAGAATGGAAATAAGGAATGTTTTGCATTGCTTTCTGCATCTACAGCGTAGTCTCTTGAAGCATGCACACTATTCATTTTTATTCACTCTACCTCTATAATATATATTCTGGAAGTATATTCATCTCAATGTAACCTCCAAAACCACTTTAAGAATGTGTACCACCACTTAATTGTTAATAAGAGGTAAATCAAAGGTAAAAGATAACTAATTAATTTTCTAGCTCAGTTTTATTTTACTGTTACTGTTTTGAGAAAATATAACAAAACCCCATTAGTGTTAAGGTAAGCCCATGAAACAACATAATATAATGCAAGAAAGACATTTAATAGTGTAGAGGAATGTTAAATTACTAATTAACTCCAAGTTACTGTATAAGAAAGCATAGTAATTTACAGGATTATTGCAATATGCAGCTTGGATTGCCACAAGGGTCAGCTAGGGAGCATTTCTTTCTATCCGACCCCCCTTTTGTGTGGTGGTTACTGTAAAAATCTTCTCACATTAAAACATACTCTCCTATCCACAGTTCATTGCTGCTAATTAGCAGCAGTTGAGATTTTGCTAGCAGTCATTTTTTTTCTATGTTAAGCTGCCAAACGTTACCAACTGCTCGAGATTCTCCATGCACAAAGTGTCCAGCTGCCCGGGCTGCACCACAGCGCTGTGTCTTTCAGCTGTTTCCTGTCAACTTTAACACCTGTGCAAAGAAAACACTAATAGAATTATCTATTTGGGCTTTTGTTATTAGAAGGAACGTTAGCCTAGGTGGTCTGGATATTTTGGCCCATGCTCATCATTTACTTCTAGAAATATACATTGAAACAGACACACGTGTGCACACTCACACATACCCCCCCACACACACCCACATACACCACACATACACACCCCTTTTCATCTGAGCACCCAGTTGAGACCAGTAGCTCTTAAAACTTAAATCACTGCAATATCTGTCACATCCAAGTCAAGTGTTTTCAGCCTATTTAAACTTTTATTTAGGCAATAAGGCTCGAGAAAGTCATCTTTTAGTTTTACCTAAATATATAAGAAGAATGCCGTAACTTTGATTAATAATTGATTAAATAAACTATTCCTACATCAAAGACAGGAAGAAGAGCTGTTCACTGAAAGGCTAGACTATCAAATAAGACTTTGTTGTCTTCAGCATTGCTTTAGAACTGTAGCCTTACAGAGTCAGAGGAACATTCATTGTGAGGTTTTAAATAATCATGTAAAATAAAAGTGGCTCCAGTTTTTCTTTTTAATTAAATACTAGTAGTGTTAAAACATTATAGATTTGGAAATAATCATACAACCTAACCATTTCCTGTCTGTTCTATTGGCTTTATGACTAATTTATATTTAACCTTCTTGAGAACCTACAATCAGAATGTACTTTTAAAAAAAATTCAAAGCAACTGTCACTGTGTCTAATATCTGTTCAAAGAAGGATAGAGACTTCAATGTGTTTGAAAATGGAAAGATATTATATAAGGGAGTGCACCGAGTATACAATTTAATTAACAAAATTGCCACTATTTTTTATGAGTACAAAACGATTGATAAATGTCTAGCTCATTGGTTCTTATTTTCTATTTATCCTATTGAATTTAATATTAAATGACTTATTGTATAAACGTGTGTATTTACCTGAATATTATCATTACAATAAAGTGAATGAGGCCATCAGAATTGAAAAGGGACTAA
This sequence comes from Noctilio leporinus, assembly GCA_004026585.1. NCBI lineage: Eukaryota > Metazoa > Chordata > Mammalia > Chiroptera > Noctilionidae > Noctilio > Noctilio leporinus. The sequence continues at coordinate 103,890 of PVIW01000324.1, read as the reverse complement.
CTTTGGTTCCTATATCATATCTGTTTGATACTACTATTTCCTTTAGATCTTGTTTGAAATATTATATTATAACTGAATTCATACTTACTTCATTTGTACTTTAAAAAGGCAAAAGGATTTTAAAATTCACCTATGACATGAGCATAAAATTTACTGTGCTGACAGAAATGAATCACCTCTGACTAAGATCAAAATTGTAGCCCTAGGGTAACACAGAACGAGTGTCAACTACATTTTGCTGTTAAGTTTCATGAAAATTCCCACTAGAAATTTCAATCACAATATTCTAAATCTATATTTATATAACAGTTCAAAAATAATAGAGAGGGCACATAAAAAATATAGATGTTTAAATTTTGTAACCATAATTTTGTGATTCAAAAACAAAATATTTTTAAAATTTTCCCTTTTTATGAAAAATGAATAATAATTCAGTATTCAAGATTATCTTATCAGAGGTTTACATATAGAATTCCTGATAATACAACATAACCCTCTGTTCTCTGAACTATTCAAAATTTATTAAGCCAAAATGGTTAGATAGATACACAAGTAGAACAATGTTAGTATGATTACCAATCAAATACATTACCTTTTTTCATTTTCTTTCACCCTATGTATGTCTGCATTTGGACAGAGAGACAATTAGTAGAGGTCTTTGAAAGGTAACTCTTTAACTCATAGCAAAATAGATAATTTTACAGATAGTGGTAAGGAAATGTACAACAAGTTTTTAAAGCCAATACCTGTTTAAGTGTCTGATTTTTTCATAAGCAAATAAAAGCCCTCAAATTGTGAAACAGGACTTCAAACAAGTTGGTTAACCTTTCTGACCCTCAGTAGTTCAGTCTAGACAATGCAGATGATGACAGCCACTTAGTAATTCAGTATTGATGCACAAACAGTCTCAATTTTAACTAAGGGTATGGAAAGGATTTGTAAGTTTCTGGAGGATTATGGACCTTGATGACGAAATGGTCAAATTCCATGAAACAGTACTGACCATGCTCTCTCTGATTTCTTCATGATTAAATCTTACGTATGAAAGGTTGACTAGAATACATTCTTTCAAGCCGTGGTATGACTAAGACAGATGAAATCATATTGCTTCTAAAGACACATTTTTGGAGGAGGTAAGACTAATTGATCAATTGGCTGAGAAATGATCCTATGAAGCTGGATTGAGTTGGGAGGAGGGTTAGTTGTTTGGAATTGATGTTCTTACAGCACCACTGAAAGTTCACAAACAACATTATCCCATCTTACATATATGCTTGTAAATTTGACTTTTTTTGAATTTTCATGTATTAGAAATTATTTTCTCTGAGATGCTATTAAAATGTAACATATTATTTTATGGGCTTTGAATGGAAATAGAAAATAATTAAGAAGGATTTTTTAAAAAGTAAATACTAAATATATGGCATGAAGAGTCTAGAGGCAGATGATAACCTCTGGTTTGAAAATTCACAGTAAGATGTGAGAATGTTATATCTAAGGAAAATTGCCACTAAACAAGCTTGGATTGTGTTCTTAGACTCTCACTTCCTCAAATAATCAACTTCATGCATATCTATATAGTATTAACTATGGTATACTTATGGACAGGGACAATGCCAAGTAGATCTTAACAATTTATAAAGAGGAAATAATATAACCCTGACTTAATGTAAAAAATCAATTATTCCAGGCAGCATTTAAAAGATGTATGATGGACGATGATGGACACCATTTGTGATACCCTTAGTAGGTGCTAACCATTCATTTCTTCAAAAATAGTATAAATTTCCTACCCTTTGCCAGACATTAGGTGATGGTGGTGGGGAGGAAAGAAACTAACAAAAGAAACAACATGTCTACCTTTTTAAGCTATATTATAGCAGAGGGAGAAAAGCAAAATTGAAACTTAAAAGAAACTAAAATAAATAGATAACTCTTTTAATCTCCATTTCATGGATGAGAAACAGAGGTAGAGTGATATAGAAGTCATTTGTCCACTCCAATAGCTGATATGTGACAGAGCTGGAATTCAAAATACATTTATATGATTTTTTTTTTTTTTTTTACCACATTAGTGCTGTATCTCAGAAAACATCCATGACAAATAATGAAGTGAAGAGATAAGATAGCTTTGTGTTGGAGCTATCTTATCCATAGTTTCTTGGACAAATCTCTGGCTCTATTCTTGAAGAAGACAAAGTATAGAATTCACATTAGACACAAAGGTTTAGGAGCAGTATGCATGGAATTGTGGTTGGAAGATAGGAGTTTAATTTGGCTATAGTGGAAAATAGAAAGCTACAAGAAGGAATCAGGTGAACTCCTATTGGAACAACCTGTGTGACCAATGCAAAATCTCAATTATTTTGCCTGCAATCCATAGACATATTAGGGTTGTTGTTGTTGTTGTTGTTGTTTTATAAATCAAGGAAAAGCCTGATAGTCTTGTTAAAGGAAGATTAAGCTGGTCACTGTTAATGCACAAAATGGTGAAAGAATGGGACATATAAATTAGGGAGTCTAGTTAAAAGGCTATTGCAATAGGTGTGAAAATTTAGGTAATTATAATAGAATAAGTCAATGCAGAAAATTATAATGACATGACTGGAAAAAATGATAAATAGATAGGGTTCGGTGTGGGAGCACCAAGTGAAAAGGAATAAAGGACAATGTGCCTTGAACCAAAAAAGCTGGAGAAGAATAAAGAAGATGCTAAGCTTTAGAAGCACTGAAGCTAAAGGAATCCCAGTCAGCTCTCAATCTGCAGCCCTACATCCTCAACTTTTACTCCCTGTTCATTCTGCTTTGAACAAGCAGAGGTCATTTAAGATGGAGTAGGATGGAAAAGGTGAGAATTGAATGGTAATCAGCTCCCGTCTTTACACCAGGCCTCAAGAGGGAGCCAGTGGTTTTATGACCTGAGAACAAACTGACGGTGGCCAGATGGGAGGGAGGTTTAGGGAATAAGGAGAAAAAAATGAAGGAATTAAGAAGTACGGATTGGCAGTTACAAAATAGTCACCGAGATATAAAATACAACATAGGGAATGTAATCCATAATATTTTAATAACAATGTATGATATGGTGGGTATTAGACTTATGGGAGAGATCACTTTCTATGTTACAAATGTCTAACCACTATGCTGTACACCTGAAACTAATATAACATCGAATCTGAACTATAGTAAAAAATTTTTAGAAAAAAATTTAAAAGACTTTATTTATTATTTTTAGAGAAAGGGGAAGGGAGAGAGGCAGAGAGGGAGAGAAACATGAATATATGGTTGTCTTTCACCTGCCTTCAACCACGGATCTGGCTGGAGACCTGGCTTGCAACCTGGTTGTGTGCCCTGGCTGGGAATCAACCCAGCAACCTTGGGTTTGCAGGCCAGCGCCTTATCCACTGCCCCACCAGCCAGGGCAAAATTTAGAAAATTTTAAATGGAAAAAAGAGAATTCTGCTTTGAACAAAAGGACAAAGAGAGAAAGAAGTCAACTGCAGAGACTGAGATGCAGCCCCATCACAGTTTCACTGCTCAGTCAATAAGAGAGAAAACTTCAAAGGAAACAATTCCAACAGACATTGCCCTGCTTCCAAGGCAAATGTAATGTTCAAAGGAAAAAAAAAATTACTATTTTTAACTTCGCTTGCTAAGAAGTTGCAAACTAATTGTGAAGTGCCTCAAATACCTATAAAGAGATCCCTCTTATAATACATATACCTCAAACAATATTGTTTTTGAAGCCTCTGTTAACATAAAAAAATCATCAAGTCAAACCCTACTTTCTTAAATGTTATTGAATACACGTAATTCAACATTAGCTCATAACCATCAACATCTTTTCTTGTTCTGAATTTTTATTTAGCTCTTTGTTAATGTTTTCAGGGTTATTTTTCATTTTTTATGGATGCATTATTTTCAGTGTTAATTTTCTACTGTCATTACTTCTAAAGCCTACCACATTGCTTCAGGTCTAATCTGATGTGATATGGTTAAACTCTCACCACAGCCCTAAATTAGATATAAACGGAAAGAAGGATGGTGTATCAGCATTCTTGGGATGGAGGTTGGGATGGTCAGATCAGCAGATCAGGCAGGAGTAAATGCTTCAATCTTAAGGCAGAATTTCTTCTTTGAGAAATCACAGTTTTTTGCCTTAAAGGCCTAGCAAATAGGATGAAGGCCACCCATATCATAGATGGCAATTTCCTTTATTTAAAGTCAGCTGATTACACACATTAACTGTATCAACAAACTAACTTTATGGTTCCACCTAGATTAGTGTTTGATTAAATAATTAGATGCCATAGTTTAGTCAGCTTGGCACATAAAACTATGTACACATAACCCTGGCTGGTGGCACAGTGGATAGGGGCCAGCCTGAGAACCCAAAGGTCACTGGTTCAATTCCCAGCCAGGGCACATAACCAGGTTGCAAGCCAGGTCTCCAGCCAGGTCTGTGGCTGGAGGCAGGTGAAAGGCAACACATACAAGGTGTTTCTCTCCCTTTCTTCCTCCCTGCACTTCTTTCTAAAAATAATGATTAAAAAAAAAAAAAAAGATTCTAACATTAAATAAAAAACAAAACCCTACTTACACATAAAATGCCACTGACATTTTGATATTCTTATTTGGACTTACTAAGTTTTCTACTCCAGAAATATTTGCAACAGACTTTGTGTTAACCTTGTGCTAGTTACAAGGTTAACAAAAAAAAAATATCAGAGATTATCCCCCACTGTTGATGTCAAGTAAGTGTAATACCTGTATTGATCTGAACAATTAAAACCTATATACATCTTAAATCATATTAAACAATAGGTTAATATGTGTGTGTGCGAGGTGGGGTGGTCTGCCTGGAAAAAGTCCAATCATTGTTAATACAATGAGAACAGTGCTCGATATGACAGCCAAGTGGTAGATACCATTGAGCGAGCGTGTGTACTGTGTGGCTATCACATTCAAAATGGTTTGAGAGAATAGAGCAATCAATCTGTGTCAAACTTTGCATTAAACTGAAACATTCCTCTGCAGAAACTACTCAGATGACTCAGAAGGCTGCAGCCACAGGCAGCTGGTGATCGGCAGCTTCATCACAATGAACTTGCTTACGCATCAGGTCTCATGAAGAGGTTTGTTTTTTTTTTGTTTTTTTTTTGGCAAAACATCAAATTGCCCAGGTGATTATGTCCCCCCACAGCCCTGATTTGGTGCCCTGTGACTTCTGGCTTTTCCAAAAACTAAAGTCACCTTTGAAAGGGAAGAAATTTCTGACTGTCGATTCCATTCCGGAAAATAATGACGGGGCAGCTGATGGTGATTGGGAGAACCGCATGAGGTCTTAAGGTGCTTAATTTGAAGGGGACTGAGGCATGATTGTCCTGTGTACACTGTTTCTTGTATCTTATATCTTCTTCAATAAATGTATCTATAGATGTAACTGCTCATCACGGGAGAGTTAAATGAGGAAGCAAGTGAGCGTGGAACTGAAGGGTGAGAGGCAGGTTTTTAAAAGGGCAAAATAGGCCCTGGCTGGTAGTGGATAAGGCACCGGCCTGCGAACCCCAAGGTCGCAGGTTCGATTCCCCAGCCAGGGCACATAACCAGGTTGCAAACCAGGTCTCCAGTCAGGTCTGTGCCTGGAGGCAGGTGAAACGCAACCATACACTGATGTCTCTCTCCCTCTCTGCCTCTCTCCCTTCCCCTCTTTCTAAAAAATAATGAAATAAAAAATCTTAAAGAAAAAAAAATATCCCACTAACTAATTTGCAAACATGGTAAGAATTTATATATGAAAGTGATCTATAAGCTATCAAATGCTCCATATGTGATACGTCTCTGTGTGCCTGTGGGTCTGCAATAATTTCTGTTCACTTGGTTGTCAGGTTCTTGTGGGGCAAAGAGAAAGGACTTGTCTATTACAAAAGTAGGAATGTAAGAAATAAAGAATAAAAAGAAAAAATATTTCTTTCAATGAAAAGTAGATTTAAGTGAAAGATGACTATATTTATTCAAAACTACAACCACTGCTTCTCATTGTCAGAGGAATTTATGTCTCCAGGAGCTATATGTGGAATAAATGCTTAAATAAATAATCAGGATAGATAGTTTTAACTAATGAGAAATGGGGTGACCTTTAAAAACTCAGATTTAAAACAAAACAAAACAAAACAAAACACCACTTCCTTCATTTCTACAATCTGTGTTTTGTTCTGTACAAAACAAAACAATGACTATAGATAGAAGCAAAATTGCAAACCTAGAAGAGAATAGAACTGGAAACCAGGGGACCCAGGTTCTACTACTTGATCCTTTCTCCCTCCCTCAGTATGTGACCTTGAACAAATCACTTAATCCTCCTGGGCTTCCGCCCCATCACTTCCAACATGAAGGAGGTCTAAGGTCCCTTCCAGCTTTAACACTTGGTGACACTATGATTCCAATTCTTAGTTTCTCTCTCACCATATTTGACACTCTGTTGACATACTGTCAGAACACTGCACATTTTCAGAAAGCCATAACAAAGCATTATCAGGTTATTAACACAGATTTTTTAAAAGAAATTTTTTTAAAATATCTTTCCTTGGATGTTTATTGTGGTAGAAATGTTTATGCTACTAGATTCCCCAGGAAAGATATAAAGATATACATTTAAATAAATAAACCATGTTAAGTTCATGCACTATAAGAAGTGGAGTTGTTCCAAATCTAGGGGTAAAAAGGAGAAATAATTATTTAGTAACTATTATTCTTTAGAGTCTCCTGTTTCAATAAAGTACATTGCTTTTTTTAAAAAGTAGAATTGTAATATAACTATGCATAAAATATCCATTTACTTTTTCACAATAAACATATAAGTACTTAATTACAAACTAAAAAGGTAAAGACATAATTCTAGCCTTATGAAAATTATGACCATTTCTTTGTTTCTTTTCCATTCTCTCTAAAAATGGTTGATATGTTTATGCACATATATAGTTAATTTAAATAAATATATAGAGAGAGCAATTCTTTTTAACATTCATGGTGTGTGTGTGTGTGTGTGTGCATGCTCACGCACTCATATATCTCAATTAAATCTAATGTTCATGAAGTTCTGACCATCCCAAGCATTGGTCTAAGCACATTTTTTTTTTTTTTTTTTTTTTTATGAAATGCCATCCAGTATTCCAGATCTTCCTCTGTGCATTCTCAGTACAAAATACTGCTGAAGCTATGCTCCTGAAATCCTGTATTCTGATGTTCTCACTTCTTTTTCTTTTTGGTTACCAGGAGCACAATGTGTGCTTCAATGAGCAAGTCATTAGAGTCAATTTATCCAGGATCAAGCAGATCTGAAAATTTTCATCTCTATGTCATTTACAGATTTCTTTCTGGGAAGAGTTAACATTATTTTGCTCTCTCCAGCTGTACGTTATATCTTCTTCATCCTTGCCACCAGATATAACTTTACTCATTCTAACATACTTGATAACATTTCAGATTATGTGTGTGGGTACACATTATTAGAATTATGATGCTTTCCAAATTGGTGCTAAAGAGTGAGTTTTGTCATTCTTTAAAACCCAACATATTATTGGAATATATTATTTTTAGAAATAGACTTACTATTATACCTAGGTGGAAAAGAATCGGAATATTCATGTATCAATTATTTAAGTTTTTGTATAAGTAACACAAGTCAACAATGTAGTACTTTTTGATAATATATACAAGAATCCTATGCAGGCTGTTTAGCTCATAGAGTAAGTCTGGGCAGAACTGAATTTAAATCTCAGAAAAATAACAGTCTACCATTTTCTTGAAAATATCTCAAGAAAGAGATAACTTTATGTACACAGATGAATTACTTCCTAGCACTTTCATGAAGAAAGGAAGATGCATTATTTAGCAGCTTTCCAAATCATAGTAAAAGGGCTAACATTTATTAATTGATTTTATCCATTTTACTTTGAAAAAGTAAATAAAGTAGAATAAATGAGCCATACAGTTCCAGCCTGCTAAATATTTTAAGCCAAACTGGAAATTAATGAGGTGATTAAGGAAAAATGGCAAAAAAAAAAAAAAAAAAAAAAGAGGCCTTAAATACTTAATTTGTATGAACACAATTGTAAACAGCTTTTTATTCTTTGAATGAAAATAAGAGTATTTTGTTTCAATATGCACTCCTCCCCCTGAGCACTGCCACCTAGTAGGGGTTCTTTGAGTGACAGCTGTGGTCCCCAGCGTGGACCTTTCTCTGGCACCTTTCTCAGCATGCCTCCGCCCACCGGTGGCCCTGCAGGACTGGCTCCCGCTGAGAGGCCACACACACAGTTTTCCTTCCCTGTCCCAGTACTGGCGAGAAGGAAAACAAGCTAGAAGAGAAGAGACACATCTCACGTGAAGTACTAAGCCACAGTTGAAGTGGCGGAGATGTCCCTGTCAATCAATACCATATTCTCTTTTTTGTGGCAAGTCTGACACAGCTAACTCAGGCAATCATCCTCCCACTGGTACAAATCAACTAGGTATAGAGATTCACATCTACGTAATTTGTAAGTAATTCCTGTAATAGGCAAAGGCTAGCATAGCTACCTGTCCCTTTACATTCGAAAAGGATTTCCATATTCAAAAGTTCTCATCTGGACAAAGGATAATGCATGTTGGAAAGATTATAACAGCTACATTTTCAAAAGAGTATTATTACTATAAATTTCATTGCTAACTGTATCTTGAAAGAAAAACATAAAACTGAAATTAAAAATAAATGTAGTTGTTCTGCTTAAAGGTATTGCCAACTGCATGTTTTTATGAGAAAGCATTCTAGCCTCATCTCATGCTGTAAGTCTCTCCACAAAAAAAATAAATAAATAAATAAAAATAAAACGTTTGCTGGCTAATGTGAACCTGATGTAGCTCTTCTAGTCAGAAGGTCAAACATACAAAACCTGCTGGCAGATCCGCATTCAGAGGAAATATGAAAAACACAGAAAGCAAAGCCTTACGGTGAGCGATAAATACTTGTAAATACACTAAAATTTATAGTTCATTATGCTCCTGTTTTGTCCTTTCTGCCAAAGTCAAGCTGCACATGCGCCTCCATTTTAAAAGAAATTTGCTGTACGTTAGGAAAAAAGCCATATAATGGTTCCAAACCTATCAGTTCTCAGCAGGTCGAAGAGGTACTGAATGTAGATTCAAACTAGGTTCATCCTTCTCACTTTTACGTTAAGAACATTGGATTTTAAATGCAGAATGTGCACATGTACTTTTGTATCACTCTCCAAAGTCACAATTGCCAGAAGCTATCTCACCATTGAAATCAATGATAAAGAAATTGCCACTAATATTTTCTGGTGTTCTAATATAAAAAACTAGGTAAAATAGCCACTAAGAACTAAAGCCTCTATAGCAATGATACTTAGCGTAGATATTTTATACAGCCTGGAATTATCTGACCAAATCAATTTTTAAAAAACTTTAACCTGAAACATTTTTACTTTGAGTAAAAATCATGTTTTAATGGTACTTCATTTTTCAAATTATCTTTCATTGATAATAACATTACATTTGTCCCAATTTTTCTGCCTTTGCCCCCCTCAATCCAGCAAACCTGCTTTTTCCAGGCAATCTTACACCATTGTTCATGTCTATGAGTCATGCATGTAAGTTCTTTTGCTACTTTGTTTAATAGTACTTCAGATATAAACTACTTTAGTATAGAGCAGTTTCATGAATTTATTTTATGTTGATTCTGTTTAATGAGTATACTCTTTATATACAAGGGCCTTTTATATGAAATTGTAAATGTTTTCATTGACTAGTTAGTATATTTAAAGAATTACAGCAGGCTTCAGCTTTGCTACTCAATACGTAATCCAGAGACCAGCAATATTGGTCTCTTCTGAGAGCTTATTTTGCTTTCTCTTTTTTTTTAAATTGTATTTTATTGATTATGATATTACATTTGTCTGCATTTTTCCCTCTTTGTTCCATTCTCGCAGGCAATCTCCACATCATTGCTCATGTTCATGGATCATGCAGTGGATTCTTTGGATACTCCATTTCCTATCCTGTACTTTACATACCCATGGCTATTTTGTAACTATGTACAAGGTCTGTCCCGAAAATATTGAGCCAATGTCAAGATAATTAAAACAGTTTGTGTGGCTGATAATTTCGGGACAGATCTCGGAGGTGTCCTTCTTAATCCCCCTCAACCTCTTCATATTCCCACACACTCCTCCTCTCTGGCAACCATCAAAATACTCTCTGTATCCAAAATTCTGTCTCTGTTCTTTCTTTGCTCTGTTTGCTTAGCTTGATACTGAGATTTAATTGTTGATTGATTTGTTTTTTTTTTTTTTTTTTTTGCCATTTTAGGTTCATAGTTTTGAACTTTTGTTTCTGAAATAAAGTCCCTTTAACATTTCATATACTGATATGGTATTGACAAACTCCTTTAGTTTTTTTCTTGTCTAAGAAGCTCTTTATCTGCCCTTCCATTCTAAATTATAGCTTTGCTGGGTAGAGAAATAGTGGCTGTAGGTCCCTGCTTTTTATGATTTTGAATATTTCTTGCCAATCCCTTCTAGCTTGCAGTTTCTTTTGAGAAATCAGATGATAGTCTTACAAGAACTCTCTTGCAGGTAACTAACTTCTTTTTCTTGCTTCCTTTAAGATTCTCTCTTTATCTTTAACCCATGGCATTCAATTACAGTGTGTCTTGGAGTGGGCCTCTTTGCATCCATCTTATTTGGGACTTTTTGTGCTTCCTAGACTTGCATGTCTAATTTCTTTAACAGTTTAAGAAAGTTTTCTTTCATTATTTTTTCAAATAGATTTCCAATTTCTTGCTCATTCTCTTCTTCTTCTAGCCTCCCATTGATACAAATGTTGGACCTCTTGAAATTTTCCCACAGACTGCTTATACTATCCTCACTTTTTTAGATTATTTTTTCTTCTTGTCCTGATTGGTTGTTTCTTACTTCCTTATATTCCATACCATCAATTTGATTGTTGGTTTCATCCACCCTACTATTGTTTCCTTATAAATTATCCTTCATTTCCATTAGCGTATCCTTTGTTTCTGACTGGATCTTTTTTATGCTGCTGAGGTTCTCACTAAGTTTCTCGAGCTTCCTTATAACTGGTGTTTTGAAATCTGCATCTGATAGATTGCTCATCTCTATTTTGTTTAGTTCCTTTTCTGGAGTTTTGATCTGTTCCTTTATTTGGGCTATGTTTCTTTGTCTCCTTGTTTTGGCAGCCTCCCTGTGTTTGTTTCTACATATTAGGTAGAGCTGCTTTGACTCCACATTGTGGTAGTGTGGACTAATGTAGTAGGTGTCCTGAGGGTTCAGTGGTACAGCCTCCCCTTTTACCCAAGCTGAGTACTCAAGGTGTGCCCTTTGTGTGGGCTGAGTATACTCTCTTTCTATAGTTGAATATTAGTTGCTATTGGCAGATCAATGGGAGGTATTTGGCTAGACCAGTCAAGCTGCAAGGACTGGCCGTGACCACTGACCACCAACCTCCACCTTCCATGGAATATCAGCTATGCAGGGGAAGGGTGGTGGTGCTCTGACACGGCTTATAGCTGCCCACTGGGTGGGCAGACTCTGGGATTTTCTGGATGATGCAAACTAAGGTCAGCCCCAACCTGTGTTTTTCCTGGGGGCACCTTTCCTAAACCATAAAGCAATCTGAGATGGCTGCTACTCAGCACAGTGAAGCCAATCCAGGCTGGCTGTTGCTAATGCTGGGCCTGAGGCTCACTGAGGCAGCTGCTGTTTGTTTGAGAAGATTTAGGAAGTTGTGCAGCCTAAGCCAAGACCAGTCATTCACGTGGGAAAAGGGCTGGGATGAGCCTGAAGATGAGTGGAGCATAATCATTGGGGATCTCCAAGGTGAGTTAAACAGTGTTAGCCAGGTTGATGGAGTCTCAGGTATGGCACCTGCCTGCTGGCCCCGTTGGGGGAAAGTTTAGAAAAGCGACAATGGCCTCTGCTAGCCTTGGTGCCAGGCACTTCAGTTCCTACCTTTATGCCACTGGTGCTTTTCAAGCTGCTACCCAAGTGCTGGAGCTCAGATGGAGTGAGGCTGAGTAGGTGAGTCCATATGTGGGTTCTTTAAAAGGAACTAACCTTTTAGGGCTCTAGAAATTTCTTCTACTGACGCTATCCCCACTGGCTTTTGTAGCCAGAAGTGGTGGTAACTTATCTTCCTGGCACTGGAATTCTGGGCTGAGGGGTGCCTGGTCTGGGGCTGAGACTTCTTGCTATTGAGATGCTCCTCTCAAATTTTTGTCCACCATGCCTGGCTGAGAGATCAGCCCATTTGCATCTGTGCCCGTCTTACCAATCTCCCTCAATGTAGTTTCTGTAATTCAGTAGTTAGTGAACTTCCATTCAGCTCAATTTCTGATGGTTCCGAGTGATAGTTGTTCTATATCTTAGTTGTTCTTTTGATTTGGTTGTGAAAAAGACAAGCCATGTCTGGCTACACTGCCATCTTGACTGGCAGTCCTCCTGAGAGCTTATTAAAAATGCAGAATTTCAGACCCTCTTCTAGAACTACTGAATCATAACTGAAATTTTGACATGGTTCTTCTGTGAGTCTTGTTCGTAATAAAGTTGAGAGACAAGGATATAAAATTATAGTTTGAATATAAAGGATATAGAAAATAAGAAATATTTTTTAGAAAAAGATATAAATGAACTATTCCTCTAATGTGCACTAGAACAGTTAATTCCTGACAACAAAGTGGTATGTTCATATATCTCAGAATTATTTTGCAGGGCAGTAATAAAAATATTTTTAAATAATATGACACAGGATTTATTCTTTCCTCAATATATAATCATATGTATTTTATGAAAGGTGACATGTATCTTAACAACTATGTAAGTTAAAATTGAATACAAATGATCAGGTCCTTGATAAGTCCCACTAACTAAAAAATTTGCAAGTTTTCTCTCCAGTGAATTTACTCTCACAAATTTAACACTTTTTAAAAATATTTTATTTATTTATTTTTAGAGAGAGGGGAAAGGAAGGAGAGAGGGAGAGAAATATTAATGTATGGCTGCCTCCTGCACACCCCCAGCCGAGAACCTGGCCCACACCCCAAGCATGTGCCCTGACTGGGGATTTGGTTCAAAGGCTGGCAGTGCTCCATCCACTGAACCACACCAGCCAGTGCTTATCTAATACTTTTGTTTTACTATAGTCTTATTTTCCTTATAAGCGCAATATAACCACATTAAAAAAAATGAAACACTCAGCTACAATAAGATATATTATTTTATTTCTTAACGAACTGTGGTCCATGGGTATAAAGGATTTACCTTTATTCAACAGAATTTGGGTCTCTAGGTCAGGTCTGAAATTCATTGCTGTAGTAATGTGGAGAACTGCCTAAGAGGCTATCTGAGCTTTTGCCTGGCCTTCTATGGCAAGAATGATTAATCTCCAGGTACCATGATCTGGTTCTTTTTAAGAGCTGTAAACACACCTACTGTGTTCGCCTTTCCAGACATGTTTAAAAGAACTAATATCTTCAGTATTCTAGCCAGAACAAACAGAACCGATTCTGAATGTACTCGCCATCTAAAGTTTGCTTTTCTACCACTCATGAATATCCCACTTGAAATCTTCAATATCTTCTTCAAAAACCCAAATTTTAAAAGCAAAGACTACCTGTCAATTTATGAATATATCACATACATTTATCTCTTAAAGCTACATAATCTTCTGGGGAGTGTATTTTGTAAGCCACTTTGAAAATCTGATAAATTATTTTTTAGATCAATGTGTATCTACCCTTGTTCCCAAAACTAAGTATATAGTTTCAAGGATTTCATTGGCCTTGTAACAATCTATTCCAAGAACTCCAGTTAAAAACCCTAGCTGCATATAGTTCACCAAATTCTGCACAAAATTATAAAGTCCTAATGTGCACTGAGATAACTACTTGTGAAGTATTTTTAGAAAGCATATATACCTTATTTCTCCTTTGATAAGTATATTTATCTTAAAAATGGCTTTGCAGTTTTTTTCCTCAAGAATGTAAACTCAATATTAGGAATCATTTAGGCTTGAAAATTAAACATTCTGGGAGGGATTATGAATTATTTCATTAAAACTCTCTTCTGAAACATTAATTAGAAACACATGAGTTACTTTCCTTTGGTTTCTCAAATTTTAGGATGAAATATTAGTAGTGAATTTTTTCATACCTCTATTTAAAAAATAAACAAATAAAACCAGTCTGAGAGTAGCATAAGATATATTTTAAAGAAAACTATCAACCTAGGAATGTTCATGAGCTCATTATTGTCAAGGGTCGGGGCTGGGGCCATGGACTGGAATCATGGTACCTGTCTTATGTTTATTCTTCTAGGTCCATTTTCAAATCAACATTGCTTTTACTTGGTTCATCATATAATAGTGTTCCTTGAAAATGCCAAATTTTGAGTATTATAAAAAGTGAGCATATCACATAAAATGCACATCTTTGGTGGGTAAAATATTTCACTTGGAGTGGGAAGTCTTTTCTGGCCTAAATTCTTACCATGTTTCCTCCAGCTATACTACTGCTTGAATCATGAACATAAAGTAATGTTACACCTTGGAAGTCATCAAATCCAAATCAAAATGCCTGAAGCCTATTTCAAGAAATACTTTCTGATATGCTTTAACTTGTGGAGGAACAATATAGGTTTGAGGATAGTACTCAGTAAATAACTTGTCATAAACATGCATTATTAATCATTTATTCCCTCTTTTCCACAATTTTTATGATTACATTTTATTAAATTCAACTTTGTGGCAAAACTGGTAATGGAGTTGATTTTTAAATTAGAAACATGGTGGTAACAACACTAACCAGCTGTGGGCTTCAACTTACACAGCTGAAATACTAAAGGCATTGTCATTAACAAACTGGAATGCAACTATGTGACAGCCAGAATGGTGAAGGAACTTAAAACTTTTGAGAATGGAAACACACACTGTCTTTAATTACTTGAAGACTTACCCATTAGAATAGAGATCGTATTTCTTCTGTGAGGCTCTAGAGAGAAGAACAAAAACCAGTTGGTAGAAATTATGTCTATATATAAAACTGGATGGACCACTTCATACAGATTAATTTCCCATCAGTGAATTTATGCAAGACAAAGCTGGGATAGAGAACTGGAAAAGAGGCTGTGAATTTCCACTTGTCAAATCATATCAGGTTTATGTTTGCCAGAATCACAATTTTTCTCATTGTATTTGTCTGTGGTAACTTAGTGGGTTATCTATGTATTTTGTCCCTAATGACACTATTAATTAGACAGTTTCAGAAATCCATTCTCACTATTCTATCTCTGGCTTATATAGTGTTGCAGCACCTTTTAGTTAATGCTTGATAGCTACAATATGTCCTCTTAAATTCAGTGATCCTATTTTTCCCCAGAAATCACAAAACCTTATTCAATTGTGGTTCCTTCCCCTGCCTACAAAGGACAGCCACCATTTACATCTGCAAGAATGCTAGGAGAGTCTCTTGGCATTATTTGAGAAATGCTTACGAGGATGTATGCATTATAGAATCACTTCAGTACTCCTTTTTTTTTCTGTGTCCAGCATTCCAGAAATATGCCAGGATTGCAATATCATTGATTTTATACCACTGTTGAACCTAGGCTTTAATTAAGCAACATAAAAAGACCCTAAACCCAATGTTAGGTACTTTAGTCAAATCAACACAATAAATTCCAAATCCAAGAGAGTGTACCCAAATCCATGAGTTCTTTCCATTCTAATCTAATACTTACCTCTCTCTCTCTCTCTCTTTTTTTTTTTTTTTATGTGCTTAAAATTAATGCCCTTACAGATACCCGAGGCTCATGCTGATTCTTGTTTCAAGATCTTAAACCCTCTTGATGTGCAAGTTACCTCATTCTAGGTCAGATTTTGTTTCTCTTTACCTGGGTTATTTTTGGATCTAACTTTTTATGGTCATGGAAGTGTATTGTTGGGTGATTTTGTGAAGAGGAACCAACAATCACTTATGAAACATCTCTGCAAATATTATAGATTTCTATACAGATAAAGGCTGATTTCTCAAGATTAAAAGGAGGGTCCTTTCATCAAAAAAGAGAATTTGGGAATGGAAACTCTTTCCTTTATTTTTTAAGTTGATTATGCCATTACAGTTGTCCCATTTTCCCCCTTGCTCCCCTCTGCCCAGTACTCCCTTTCCTCCAGCATTCACCTGCTTACTTCAAGTCCATGGGTCATGACTGTATGTTCTTCGGCTTCCCACTTCCCTATAAAATTCTTAACACCCCCCAATCTATTTTGTACCTACCAATTTCCCTCTCCCAGCTAATAAGCCTCCCAATGATCCCAATACTTATGATTATCTGTTCCTATTCTGGTTGTTTGTTTAGTTTGTTTTTGTTGCTGTTTTTAAATTCTGTTGTTGATAGCTCTGAGTTTGTTGTCATTTTAATGTTCATAGTTTTGATCTTATACTTTTTCTTAAGTCCCTTTAACATTTTATATAACAATGACTTAGTGATGATTAACTCCTTTAGCTTTACCTTGTCTGAGAAGCCCTTTATCTGCCCTTTTATTCTAAATGGTACCTTTGCTGGATAGAGTAATCTTAGTTGTAGGTCTTTGCTTTTCATCACTTTTAATACTCTATGCCAGTCCCTTCTTGCTTGCAGTTTCTTTTGAGAAATCAGCTGATAGTCTTATAGGGAACCGTTTGTGGGTGACTCTCTTCTTTTCCCTTGCTGCTTGTAAGATTCTGTCTGTATCTTTAACCTTTGGCATTTTAATTATGATATGTCTTGGTATGGTCCCCTTTGGGGTTTGGGACTCTCTGTGCTTCTTGGACTTGTATGTCTATTTCCTTCACCAAATTAGGAAAGTTTTCCTTCATTATTTTACCACATAAGTTTTCAATTTCTCTTCCTCTTCTCCCTCTGGTACCCCTATGTTTCAGATGTCGGTATGTTTAAAGTTATCCTAGAGGTCCCTAAGACTCTCCTCATTGTTTCCAATTATTTTTTTCCCTTCATTCTGTACTGGTTGTTTATTTCCTTCTTATGTTCCAAATTGTCAATTTGATCCTTGGCTTCCCTCCCTTCACCACTGGTTTTATGTGGATTTTCCTTCTGAACAGTTAGCATAGCCTTCATTTCTTCCCTTATGTGTTTGTGATATTTAATCTTGTCTGTTGAATCTGTGAGCATCATTATCACCAGTGTTTTGAACTATCCATCCATTAGGCTGGCTATCTCCTCATGGCTTAGTTCTCCCACTGAAACCTTGATCTGCTTTCTCTTTTGGGCCATACTTCTCTGCCTCCTCAGCCTCCTCAACTTGACCACATTCTGTGTCTTAGGTAGAGCTGCCACACCTGTTACATGGTAAGTGGTGGAGCCTTAGATATTCATCAGTGCAGGGTGACACGTTTCACTACACTGTGGTGCTATATGTTGGGGAGGAGTCTAAGAGGAAAAATACTGTTTGCTCAGTACTCACCCCTTTTCCAGGCACTCTTCCTGTTTCCCATGTGGAACAGACACCCCTTTAGCTGTTGCCCAGTTGTGGTTCCCATAGTGGGTAGATTCACAGGTGTTCTAGGACCATAGGGAACAGAGGGACCCTACTGAGAGACTGGCAATTTCTTCTGATGTCCCAACCCCCACTGTTTTTCACAGTAAAAAGCAATCAGGCTTTATTTTTCCCTACACTGGAGCCATAAACTGCACAATCTGGTTTGGGGCTGGAGTCTCTCCCCTGGTGTCCTTTCCAACTTTTATAATGTGTGACTGTGCTTCTTGCTGCCTGGCCACAGCCACTGCCTTGCTGCTGCTGCCGCCGCCACCTCACCCCTTCTCTGCCTCTCCTGCCTGAATGAGTATTGCTTCTTTATGTCTTTGTTTCTTGGACTTTCATACAGTTCAATTTTCTTTCTAGTAGTCCTGGTTGTTTTAAGTTTTGAGGTAGTTGTATTTCTTCTTATTGTTATGGAGGGTGATGAAGCATGTCTACCTACATCTCCATCTTGGCCACAAAAGTCCTCAAACTCTTCTTAATCATTGTACTGTAAATGGTATCTAATATAATAGACAAAAAAGGAAATAAAAAGGTATACATGTTGGGGAGGAAGAAATACAAGCATCTTTGTTCACAGATAATATAATTCATTTATATACATGGAAAATTGAAAAGAGTCAACAAAAATCTCCTGGAACTCATAAGTGATTATAGCAAGATTAAAGCATACAACATTGATATAAACAAAATCAATCACTTGCCTATGTACCAGAAATGAACAAGTAGTATTTAAAATTAAAAATACAATACTATATAAATCAGCACCCCCCAAAATGGAAATACTTAGGTATAAATCTAACAAAATGTGTACAATGTCTATTTGAGGTAAGCTATAAAGCTTCAATTAAAGAAATTAAAAAAAAAAAAAACTAAATAAACGGATAGTCCATGTTCATGGATAGGAAAATAATATTGTTGAGATATCAGTTTTTCTCAAATTGATTCAATACAATCCTAATTAAGGACTAGGGATGTATGGTAACTTTCTATGCTATTTGGTTAATTTTGTTTTGAACCTAAATATGTTTTAAAATATAAAATTTATTTTCAAAAGAAATTTCCATCTAACTTCTCATTTTTCTTAACCATCATTGTCATCAACATGACTAAGTTCCATAGACTCTCAATCATTCAATGGCTTTCCTTTCACTTGTTTTCATCCCACTGCAGTTTTAATTGAAATAATTTGAAAACTATTGAGGTTTTTATGTTTCATTTGTCTCTGGAAATTAAAGTATTATCATAATAAATTGCTTATCAAATATGTCAACAATCAATATCAGGTTCTACCTTTGTGGGTTTCTGTCTGGAGGCTAGCCCAAAATTAGTGTATTAGGATTACATGAGGAATCCCACAACACATTAAAAAGGAGTGTATAATATGTTCAAATGTTGGGATTTTTAAAAAGCTATGGGCAGGATTAGGGGAACCAACAATAGAAAAGCCCACTATGGACCCAAAGAAATAGAAGGTTACAATACTACCATATCTAAGCTCAGTATCTGATGTTAAAGAATGTGGTATGCACTGCAGCTTAAAAAAAAAAAAAGAAAAAGAAAGGAAAAAGCTTTTTGTGTTCTGTGGTCTCAGGTCCACAAATATAACCATTACTGAATTGCAGCTTCGGTTTGGGGAAGAGAAGGGCATAAACTCTCAGAATTACCTGTTTTTGCATCTTGTAGTCTCCTTCTGAGACTCTGAGACCTCCTTCTGAGGTCTCCCACTCACCAAACTCAAATGCTGACAAGGTGCAAAGGATTCCGGGTAGTTCAAAACATAACTTTTTCTATTCCAGTATCTTTTTGCCCCAGTAAACTAATAAAACAACTGTGAATCTTTCTCTCTCAACCCTAAATATTTACTTAGCACTTCCCAAAGCTGACCCAGCATATTTTAAATATAGATTTGACCCTTGAAAACATGGGTTCTTGAAGCTTATTTAGGTCAACTCCTGAATTCTATGAATATGACCCTAGATTTTTTAAACAATTTTTCACTTTTTGTTGTAGTATGTTTTCCAGGCCCATCTTGTATATTACCTGATCCAGACCTAGATCCTTGATTCAGATTTTTCTACTATGCCTACTGTCTTTTCAATGATGATAGATTTTAGAAACTGCATTCTGGATGCTAAGAATGTTCACTGATACTAGGTTTGTTATGTTTTCCAGCATTTTGCATGGAGAAACATAGAATGTGTGTATGGTGTGTGTGTGTGTGCATGTGTGTGTATGTTCATTTTCTTAAGATATACTATGTGGTCTATTTTTATTAATGACTTTCAATTCAAATATATATATATATATATATATATATATATATATATATATATGTAATTATATATGTAATTATACTGAAAATCTTGGTTCTCAATGATATAACATATTTGATATATCCCATAATTTACACATAATCAACTCAGAGTAACTTTGACACTACTACCAATGAGATGGTCATGGAAGACAGTTTAGAGTTTGTCAGGCCCAAGGAATCTCTATATCTACATGGCTGGACCTTCCTGCTGAGTCAGCCAGGAATATAGCCTTGAAGCTAATATTGTTCCCAGAGCCCTGGAACACAGAGCCCCAAGAATAACCAACATAGCAACCCTGAGCAGGCAGGTATCACCTTTAAGTATACTGCCTCTTTGTTCTAATGTGTATAGGGAGGGCCTCCTTTGTTCCAGTGTGTACTATATGAGATACCCTGGCAGTGAGCTAGGAGTGCTACTGTTGTGGGAGGGTGGATGGACCCTGTGTGGAATGCTGACACCCTCAGCACCTGGCCACATAGAAGCAGGAGTGCATGCAGGGATGCCCAGACCCTGAGGTCATTGATCTAAGTGCAGCTGTGACAGGCGTGGGATAACTGTGGGTGGGGACACCAACACTCTAGCTGCCCAGCCAGTGTGGTCACAAGCCAGCCACCTGCGATAAAGCACGTCAAATCTCTTCAAGGCTCCGAGTAAGTCAGCCACCAGACCAGAGGCCTGCCCACTATCAGACCCTGCTGGTCCAGAATCTCTAGGACTTGACAGAGTTATAATCAGGCTTTTTCTTCCTTAGGTATATACTATACTAGTAGAGATATAAAACCCAATTATAAATTATAAAATATTTATATTTTTCCAAAGTTAAATCTATAAATTTATAATTTTATAGGGAAGTCCAACTTTATCACTCATTCTTTCCTCCCCCTTTAGATAATATATGGACTCTCCCTTTTCATAATTTACATACCTATTTTAACATACCCTAATAAAAACACACACACACACAGTGGATAAGGCATGGCCTGTGAACCCAAAGGTCACTGGTTCAATTCCCCACCCAGGGCACATAACCAGGTTGTAAGCCAGGTCTCCAGCCAGGTCCGTAGCTGGAGGCAGGTGAAAGGCAACCATATATTGATGTTTCTCTCCCTTTCTGCCATTCTCCCTTCCTCTCTCTCTCTGGAAATAATAAATGAAATCTTAAAAAAAAAAAAAAAACACACAGATACATAATTCTCCATTTTTAAATGGTAGCATACTATACATGTATAATACATATATTATGCTACATATAGATGTTATGTATTTACCATACTGTATTTCTCTCAATTGTTGTTTCATTGAACATAATAATCTGAAGATAATACTTTATTTCTTTATTTAGCTGCATAGTATTCTTTTGTTTATTTAATCATTTCCTATTTGCTGGACATATGTACTCTTTTTTATCTTTCGCTGTTAAAAATAATGAGGCACATTTTCAATATTCTGTCAGTTTATTACTGATGTATTCCTAAAAGTGTAGCAGCTAATTATATGTTCCTTCTTCTGAGAGAAACTACAAAGTACAGATAGTACCAATTGGACTGAAATCTAATTAAACTTCTATATGTAACTATAAATTTACAATAAATACAAGGGAATCAATCAAATTCAGAGTGTTTGAAATTCTTCAGAGCAATATCCAGAATTTTAATTAATAAAAAATGTCAAAAAAGAAAATAAACAGTTATATAGTTTAAACAATATGAGAATTAACTGGCAAAGTAAGTGCAATATATAAACTTTATTAGTTCTCACCCAAAAACTGTTTGAGAAATATAGAATTCATCTAAGAAATGGAGACATATGAACTTGAACCAATGTTTTAAATAATATTAAAATCATATTTTAATATTATTTGGTAAAAATATCTTTAACTTTTAGATACATACTAAAGAATCTATTAAAATGATTTTTTCAGAATTCATTTTAAAATGCTGCAACAAAAATATTGAGGGTGAAATGATATATTCTTTGAGATATACTTTAAAGTATTTCAATTAAATTAGAGGATAAACAAAACAAAATTTATATATATATATATACACAAATATATATGTAATGATTTGTGTATATATATAATGAATGGTTAAGGCAGAGTTATAAAGAATCCTTATAACAGTTCCTTACCCAAAAAATTGTAAATCACAATGTTTTGGTGTATTGAAAGAGGCTTCTAACTTTACAGATCCTATCAATCTTCAATAAATATTTCAAAATGGATTTGTTCTAATTTTCATTATGAATGTTATAAAAGAAGATCCTTGGAAATTTTTCTTCAGTTACCTATTTTTTGTTGGTCATAGTTTAACCTCTGACTATCAATACTTGACAAAATTACACTTGATTTTTTAAAAACTAGCAGGTTATTTCACAGTTTATGCATTCTGTGAATAAATTGTGATTTATTTGTTTATTATCCAAACAGCTACAACCATTTGCACAGAGAAGGGGAGAAGAGAGCTACTGAGGTGTAATCCAGAACATCAGTGAAATTTTCTCTCACAGCAAAGCACCAGTGAAAGTTATACTTGCAAAGTAAAACTTCCAAGTACTTGCAGGTCACTTCACAATTTCTTCTGAAATGCATGCTAATTTTTGTTATGGTTCTTGTATTTCCAGGTTATTCATGGCAAACAAAAGTGCTTATAATACTATATAGTATCATTTTTCAGCTATGTCTCAGGTCAAGTGAATTCATATTTCTTTTGTTAACTGTTTTAATGTGAACTAGTTACCTTAACACTGGATAAATGAACTATGACCGCTTTACTGTAAAATACATAAATATTATGTTTTTGTCTTAACCATGCTATGAATTAATAAGGTTCATTCCCTTGCTTTATTTTTTTTATCACACAGAGCTACATTTATTATTCTGTGTTACCTAATGCACAAATACTGCCAAGATAAAGTCCACATTGTGTCAGTTCTGCCAAAATATTGTTAGACAAATCTTTAAAATCCTGAGCATGTTGTTTCAAACAAACATTCATAAATTGAAATATCTATTTCAACAGACATGTTTTCTCTTCCCACAAATAATTGTGAGGGACTCAGAATTAACAGAGCTCTTATTTAAATATGCACAGATCATCATAAATTCAATTGAGAAATTGAAAAGTAAGTTTTGTAATATATAAAGACCATGGACACTTTATTATTCTCATTAATTATTTAAAAATTAATACTGTCTCTCAAATTTATATACTTTTCCATTTTATCCCTTTCCCTTGAGAGTGAAAGAGTACAGATATGTTAAACATTAAAACATATATACATATTTCAAGCTCATAACTTTTTTCATCTCAAGTGTGTGGAGTTCAAGTTGCAGTTCAATATGAATAATGTACGCCACATACTGACTTAGCTAGATGCAAAAATACTACTGTTAAAGACACATTTCTACTCTTGAAATGATTTTCATGTGTAAATAATTAGGCCTATAGTCATTAATAGTAACGTTAATTTTCTAAAATTAGAAAATTGTATATTTTGAACATGCTTGATAGATTTTTACAAATGTTTTCTTCCATTTGCATACTTATATATGAGATCAAACAATTTGGCAAGGTCACTTAAGATAACCACTATAGACTATAAATCATATAAAGATAGTAATGATTCAAATTCTTTTAAAACTATGAACTTTGAGATGCATAATTGTTCTTACTTCACACTTTGACATTGCAAACACTATTTCTGTTATAAATCATTGTCTCAGCTGCACGTAGCAACTGGAGTAGACCATTGAGCCGTCCTCTTAAATATTATGACATGGAGAAAATCACATTGTGCTTTAACCTATCAACAAAGGAGCAAAGCAATTACAGAGCTAAACAGAGTCCAGGAAGACCCAATAAAGAAAAATCCAAGAAAATTTGGTGAAAATTCTTAAGGGGCCTTCCAATGTTTAATTTAGGCCGGCAGCATGATTAATATTCTGATTCTAATTCAAAAGATTGAACCACAAAGGTATATCTTTTGGGTATTTTTAATAAGCATAGTACAACACTCTGTGAATTAACAGCTGGTCTGACTGGTATTTTACTTCTTCTTTGCTTACTCAAGTGAAGCAGTTAATATTAGTATAATCATCAGACTAACACTAGTCCGGCAAAGGGACAGATTTTTTTCCTAGTGTTGTGATGTAGAATACAAATTTTGAAATACACATGAAAAAAAAGTCCATGGTTGTATTAATAGTGATCAAACTATTGGTATAGATCCTATATACAGTAGGAGTTTTAAAAAAAATTTAAAAAGGAAAATAAAAAATTTAAAGCCCTATTGGAAAGATTAAAATGGCATATTTGTATAGTACATTACACTTCAAAAGGGTAAGCAAAATATCAAGTGCTAGAATAATTTAATAAAATTGAATATATATTTAAGAGAAACATTGGGAAGCATAGCATAATGAAAACCATAATTTTTCATCATAATGAAAAAGTGAAAACCATAATTTTTATCAGTTTATTGCTGAAAGTACCTACTACCTTTAAAATGGGAAAGTCTTGCTTCGTAAAAGTGTATGAACAGTCATAATATATTTTGTATATACCCAAAACAAAGGTCATATTTTCTTAGTCAATGAAGAAAAACATTTAGAGCATATAAAAGATCATTAACTTTTATAATATTCATTGTTTGCAAACAAGATCCCAACCCCCCTTTCATTATCTGATGCTTTGACATGGTTATTCAGACTCAGATTAATCATTAGTTAATATTTGTTGAAAAGAAAACTTTTAATTTCTTTGATCTTAATTTTCAATAACTTTGCAGAGGAAGCATAGTGAAAGAAAATTTTGCAAATAGTATGTATTTCTTTTTGTTTCATGCATTCTATATTTCATTTTCCTTGAAGTTCTTATAGAAAAACTCATTTTAAGCATTATTTATAAGCTGAGATCTTTTAATCAATGTGATCAAATATGATCATTCTCCAATCTACTGAATGAAACTACAATTTACACATATTTTAATGCACTAATTCATAACATTTAATTAGCTTGTAAAATCTTTACCATTTGCTGATTGTCATTGCATTCATAGCAAAAGACGATCCAGTATATTTGATATTGTAAAATATTAACTAAAATATTACTACATTTTAAAAATGACCCATTTAATTACACTAATGATGCAAATTTTTGCTTAGTGAATCAGGAGTTCAAAATGCGTCAGAATATCATATGCACTTAGAAACATTTTAATATTGTAAAGGTTTTTGAACTATTCAGTGAAAAGACTTTTTTAAAGTCAATAGAACTATCAATCTGATTCTCCATCCTCTCCAGATGTTATCTCTGTGAGAAGAAAATGTCCATGTACTCTCATATCCAGCAACAAAAGGAATCAAACACAATGCAATATTCATATTGATTTCAGTTCTGTGCTTATAATGTAAACTGAGCATGAAGTGTCACACACAAAAGTAAAAGAGTATGTAAGAACCATGACACACTAATGAGTCTGCCATCTATAAAGGCATTCAAGTTCAATTCTTTAAAAACTTGCAACCAAAGAAAAATACACCTGCATCATGAGTTAGTTCCAAAGTCATTGATTTGGGATTCTGGCTAATAAATAAATGATCTATGTCAAAGGCAATTCAGGATGGTAAACCCTGCCTGTCAAATAGTAGCTGCTGGACTTGACTGATAAAGGGGTGAATTAAATTATCAGCTACTATAAAGGATATTTTGACTGGCTATTGAAGAAGTCCTGACATCAAATGCTGTTTTACTGAAAATAGATAATTTGTTTAGAGGAGGCATGTAGAAGAAAGATTGATTATGAAGTTTAGAAGAAGAGAAGAATAGAGATGAGAGATGAAATGAAAGCTTAATAAAATTTTACTTTTCCTCAAAAATGTTTAACCAGAACTATAGCAGTGTTTTAAACTTCTTGCAATTTTGAAAAGATTCCAGTACACTAAGGAAATCCAAATTTTAGTAGTACTTTAGTAGGCATCATAGACATTCTCATAATTTATTTATTTATTATTTTTTAAGATTTTATTTATTATTTCCAGAGAGAGGAAGGCAGAGACGGAGAGAAATATCAATGTACAATTGCCTTTCACCTGCTTCCAGCCACAGACCTGGCTGGAGACCTGACTTGCAACCTGGGTTATGTGCCCTGACAGGGGAATTGAACAAGTGACCTTTGGATTTGCAGGTCAGTGTCTTATCCATTTGTGCTACCAGCCAGGGCAGAGAAATTCTCATAATTTTTAGAACTGTTTTACAAGCTACAAAACACCAAGATTGTATTAATGTCATAGAGTCTCTACTATCTTTTCCAGCTCCAAATTCTACAGATTCTGTTTTCAGGCATAATATTAATTGTTGAACTAAAACATAAAATCTTCCCCCAAACATATTTAAGAACTATTTTTAGTATTAAAATTATAAAAGGAAAAGGGGAATGCAAGAAACAAAGAAGATATTTCTTCTTATATGATTTTGACTTCTAAGGACCAAAATTTTTTGGAAAAAAAATTCATACTTGAAAAATGGCTTAGCACAATTATATATCATCAATTATTTTAACATTAACTATTCAGACAGAATAGTATATTGAAAACAAAAATATATTTTACTTAGTCTTTAGGGTGAATCTTTCATTCTGAAAACAGTTCTATTAATGAAAATTTACAGAGAAGTGCACAAGGACACATCTCTTCTAGACTATAGATCGTATTTCTACTGGTAGTTACGCAGCTTAAAAAGACTCACAGATTTTTAGTTATAGAAGGATGTTGAAAGATCATATTCAGCCCTGGCTGGTGTGGCTCAGTGGATTGAGCACTAGCCTGGGAACCAAAGAATGACTGGTTTGATTCCCAGTTAAAGCACATTCCTGGGTTGCTGACTAGGTTCCCCAGTTGAGGGTGCTGGAGAGGCAACCACACCACTGATGCTTCCATCTTTTTCCTTCCCTTTCTCTCTAAAAATAAATAAATAAAATCTTAAGAAAAAGAAAAAGAAAGACCATATTCAGGATTTATTGTGTTGTTTTAATAATATTGCATTTCTGGGGGTGTAGTAAAGGGTAAAGTGTGATGTAGAAGATTTATGGTGATGTAGAATATTTGACTTTGGGTGGTAGATACACAATGCAATATACCAGCAACTTTCAGCATGTCTCTTCTTATAACACATATGAACTAACTATTAAAATTCTGGGCATGCCAAAAATATATTATTGCCAATCTGACAAAAATAATAGGTATAACTTTGGTTTAAAAAATATAAGTGATGATAGTAACAACCTACCTGCCTTGCTCCAGAGTGATATATTAAAAATTAGATGCCTATACTTGTACATAAGGATTTCTGGTACCAAGAATTAACCTATCAGACACATCCTTATTATGTGACATGACCAATAAGATGCAACTCTATTACATTTATAGTTGAAGATAGGGTATTCACACTGAATGGCTATTGTTGTGCTGGCTGTTGTATTTCTTTTTAATTCACAATCTAAGGGAAAAGAAATTAGTGTTCTTGACTAAATAGCCAGGTATTGCATATTTTAAAAATTCTTGCAGCCCACTGGCTGAAATCACAGCAATATATGGTTAATATATCATAAAATTATATACTTGAAACCTATATAATCTTTTTAACCAATGTCATCCCAATAAATTTAATTTTCAAAAACTGTCTTCTTAGTTTAATATAGTACCCTCAGCCCTGGCTGG
Organism: Noctilio leporinus; assembly: GCA_004026585.1. Lineage (NCBI taxonomy): Eukaryota > Metazoa > Chordata > Mammalia > Chiroptera > Noctilionidae > Noctilio > Noctilio leporinus. The sequence continues at coordinate 76,248 of PVIW01000324.1, read as the reverse complement.
TGGCTCAGTGAAAATGCACCAGCCTGCAAACCCAAAGGTCGTTGGTTTGATTCCCAGCCAGGGCACATAACCAGGTTGCCAGCCAGGTCTCCACCCAGACCTGTAGCTGGAAGCAGGTGAAAGGCAACCATACACTGATGTTTCTCTCCCTGTCTTCCTCCCTCTCTGCCCTTCTCTCTAGAAATAATGAATAAAATCTAATACATATATATATATATACACACACACATATTATTATCTAATGTATATATATGTATACATATGTATATATTATCTAATGTGTATATATATACATATATATATAATACATATATATATATAATACATACATACATACATATATATATATATATATATAATCATCTATAGTTCACAACTATGCATAATTACTGAAACCAAATAGTACCTTGGGGATATATTATACTAGGATAATCAGTAAACAAATATGAATTGTCATCACTAGCTTTAAAAAAAAAATTAAACAGCTATAATATCAACTTTGCTTCTTTCTGGATGATATTTTTAGCTGTTTAAATTTTGCAAGCACACTTATTTATTACATAAATTAAAAAGTAGTAAACTTCTATATGCTAGAATAATTATTTCTTATGTAATACCTTTTGAAAGGTGCTAGTTTAAAATAAATTCTATTACTTTTCACAATTTGTAATCAAAAAGTATATTGTGAAAAAACAACTCCATTTCAGTCATTCGTATGTATTAAGAGCATTGAATTACATATAAGATGTTTCTCAAGCTAAAGTCAAAGGCTATTAGCCAACTTTAGTATTATGGGGAAAAATGATCCAACAGTTGTGATATGTAAGTAAGGTGGGCATTAGAAATGCCAGGCTGAGGGACTGTTAATTCTAATCATGGAATCAGTATCACTGGAGAATATATGCTGATGATGTGAAAGGGTCATTCTTAATGTTTTGACTATTTTAAAATTTTATTTTAGTATGTGAAAGGGAAGAATTGATGAGAAATCTGCATAACTTTGGAACAATCTCTGGAGTCACAAAAAGAAAAAAATGTGCACAAATATGACAACAGTAGCAGGTGCTAGAGGAAAGATGACAGATAAGGCCACAAAGGGAGCAAGTGAAGGTTAGTGCTGTAGAACCACAGGCTTTTTTTTTTTTTTTTTTTTTTAAGATTTTATTCAGTATTTTTAGATAGAAGGGCAAGGAGGGAGGAAGGGAGAGAAACATCAATGTATGGTTGCTTTTCATCTGCCTTCAGCTGGGGACCAGGCTGGAAACCTGGCTTGAAATCCCCTGAGTGGGACTCGAACCAGTGACCCTTGGGTTCACAGACCAGCACCAATCCACTGAGCCACACCAGCCAGGGGTAATCTATGGGAGCAGGAAAAGTGTTTACAAGTGCAAAAATCCACAAAAATGCCATGTGATTAAGGTCTTTATTTTTGTTGTTTAGTTCATTAGGAAATAAAATTTTATTGAATAAGTGAAAAAAAATCATTCATTTAGGCAACCAAATGCTGGTAGAAATGAATAAAACATAATCTCTGCCCTGGAAGAATGAAAAAGACATCATCCCTGCTCTTTAGAATCTCAGTTTAATTGGGAAGACAGAAATAGTGTTATGTAGGAGAAAATGGTGCAATGCTACAGTAAACCATAAATGAGAGTAATCGACTGTTTAAAGGTGTTGTCATTTGAGGAGAATCTTACAAAATGAAGTAAGAATTTTCCAGAAAAGGGAGATAGAGGGAAGGAATAAGGAGAGACATGATAATTTATGGCATATTTGGAAAACATGATAAGCCAGTGTAGAGTTGCATACATAGGAATACATATGAAATGTTATAAAGATAGAATATTATAATCTACACTTTGTTATTTAGAAATAAAATGTATAGCTATTATAATTTGTTGATGCATTTAATTAAATTCACATTAAAAGCACAATGAGATTCTACTGCAAATGTATGACAGAATTAAAGTTAAAAGGACTGAAAATCATTAATAAGGTTGCAGAGTAATTGAAATTCTTATATGTTTTTGTTGGAAATTAAAAATGATGCAGATATTTTAGAATAGTCTAGCAATCTATTATAAAATTAAACATACACAAGCAAAATAAGTTTACTTATAAATTAGAGTGGTGGTTCCCTAAGATAAAACCAGTCCCAATGAGTGTATACCAAGTTTTAGAAGGTTTAATAGATTCAAATTAAGATAATGAAAAATAGTCATTTGAAATACATTATTGTAACTGGGCTTAGTACTGCTTAGTGGTGCAAAATCATATAACACTGCAAACTCTTGCTATTGACATTTAATCTAAGCTTTTGTACACCTATGACTATCATTGTTCTAATTATAATTCAGAGTTCATATTCAATTTTATCTTTTGCCTGATCAAGTGTTCTTTTTAGGTATATTTTGTTTCAGAATACAAAACATCTGCCTATTGGTTCCTAAACTTTTGGGGCATTACATAACTTTAAGATTGAAATAGCAATCAATGTTCTCACTTTGTGCGCGCACGCATCGCGAGCACACACACACACACACACACACACACACAAATATACCAGATTCTCTATGCAGGATATTTAAAATATAATTTTGAAGGGTCATTGATTCCCTGAGACACATTTGTATACCTCTTAGGGGTCCATGAACCATAAAATAATAAACCATGATTTAAATACAATTTAGAAATGTGAAAATTATTATGAGTGTTGGATGATTTCAAGATTTTCTTCAGTTTAAAATGCACGTATTAATGTCATAGTCATGGTTTAATACAACAGCAAACAGAAAATTTATTATATAACATTAAACACTTCTTAAGCCCTGGCTGGTGGCTCAGTGGAATGGCACTGGCCTCAAGTTCAATTCCCAGTCAGGGAACATGACCAGGTTGCAAGCGAGGTCTCCAGCCAGGTCTGTAGCTGGAGGCAGGTGAAAGGCAACCATACATTGATCTCTCTCTCTCTCTCTTTCTGCCTATCTCCCTTCCCCTTTCTCTAAAAATAATAAATAAAATCTTTAGCCCTGGCTGGTGGCACACTGGATAAAGTGCCAGCCTGCAAACCCAAAGGCTGCTGGTTCGATTCCCAGCCAGGGCACATAACCAGGTTGCAAGCCAGGTCTCCAACCAGGTCCGTAGCTGGAGGCTGGTGAAAGGCAACCATACATTAATGTTTCTCTCCCTTTCTTTCTCCCTCCATGCCCTTCTCTCTAAAAATAATGAATAAAAATATTTTAAAATAAATAATAAGTAAACATTTCTTGAGGAATCAAAATTGACATCATTATTGTAAGGAAATATTTGAATGTTGGCTGCAGTACCACATCTAAAAGGATTTGACTTCTCTTGAAATTCTGGATCAGAGAGTAGAACTGCAGTTAAACTTTTAACATATCTAAGCCTTGGTTCTGTCACCTAGGAAATGTGCAACTAAACTGATCTCTTCAGTAGATATAAGAAGTACATGAGGTAATCTATAAAAATTACTGAGTATAATTACTTAAAACATAGTAACTACTATTAATATTTCATTGGTAATATGAACATATAATTTGAAGATCTCCCAAAGATGCTGAGTTTTCATAATTTGAATGTTCTTTTTAAGTTGTTGCTTATTCCTATTACTTTTAGATTTAGGTAACAAAGGAATACTATTTTTATTCTGGACCATAGTGTTTGATATTGCCCATATTCTTTCCCTTACATTATTAAGGAACAAGAGGACTCTGATGCTGCACTGTCCACACAAAGCTTCCTTGTGCAATATTAAGATAGATCATTTGCCAAAAGAATAACCTCACTAAGAGGCCAAGAGCCTGGGGTGACAATAAAGTCTTTATCCAAGGGTTGGTTCACAGGCCTCCTGTGCCTTGAGGCATGATTCAAATGTTCTCATTGGATTAATTCTGTACCTCTCTCACGCATATCCACATCCTCACAAATCAACTTTCCTAGCTTCTAGAATTCATCAGGGATCTTAGCTTCTCTTTCAGATAACTATCGCTCAAACTTGCCCCGTCTTTGTTTTCAACAGAGAACAAAGAGGAGCTGAGTATTCAACTCCCTAGTTAATAGTAGACATATTGGTGATGATAAAAGAAAAATAATACTGAAAATGTGGATACTAGATACACCATGTTCTTTTGTTCAACCAAAGTTGCTCAAATTGCAAATTTAAGTGATGAAAATTTCATATAAAAGAATTATTAAGGGAAAAAATTGCAAAACTAGAACAAGGAAACTTGAAAATAATTCCATTAAAGCTTAATCACAAAATGTTAATTCTGTTTAAGACTTAAATTTAGATTGATAAAAAATACCTGTTTTAAATTTAGCTTGAAAGTTTAAATCAAGCTCAACAATGTTAGCAATAGTCCAGTAGATCCTAATAACAAAGCTTATTTGTCTTCATATTATTTATTTTTATCATTGCTTTGCTTTTATTGACACTTATATCCACAGATAATAGACAGGGGTAGAAACAGTGCTAATTATTGAAAAGCTAAGGGTGTTCAGAACCAATATTCACACTTTAGTATATATACAACTTCCCAACTTCAAAGGAAAGTCATAGTCATATCAGAAAAATAAAGAACTTTTATATTGTAGAACTCCTTGTGCCTCAAATCAGAAAAAAGATATGTCATTTACATTGAAGTTTCTGAAAACTGAATGATATACCTCAATTTTTAGGTTTTGTTGTTGATTTGTAAGACCATGAGTGTAATACTTTATTACATCCTAGACACTGAAATAGATCCTATCCACCCAAATAAAATTCAATGTTTATACATTAATGTTTGCTCTTGATCCTTTATTTCTACAATTTATGTAAAATAGTCCTGTTTTTATCATTGCAAAAAAACCTTGATTAATTTTTCTAGTTCCTCTAGTCTTATTTGATTTTCCCACTTGTTGAATTTTCTTGTCCAAACACTCATCAGATCTTATCACTTCTACCTTTTAAATACCCCCAAATAAGTTAACTGTTTTCTATTCCAGCAGGCTCCTTATATACCTTACCTGGATTATAGCAATACCTTCCAAATAAGAGTCCTTTATTTGGTTCCATTTTACCTATTCCCTAGATTGTAAGAATCTTTCTAAATATAGAACTGATAAAGTCATCCCTGTTATCACACTTTAGCTGTGAAGTTAATATGGCAATGCTAATTTTTACTCAAAAATTTTTTTTAAACTTTTGTATCTCTGTACCCCAACCTAAAAAAAATAAAAATAAAAATAAATACTAGAAGCTTTTGCACCACCTGAATGACAGATTCAATTATTTGACAATGACAATTATCATCTTTATTGTTCACCATCTGCTTACCTTATCAGTAGATAGACATCACTTCTGTCTTAGTTTTTTGTTTTGTTTTTTTTTCCAGTTTTTAGAATTGTTATGATTTTGTTAGCATCTGTACCTTAGGCACTGTACCTCTGCTTAAAAATCTTTTACTTCCACTCTGGCTGGTGTGGCTCAGTGGATTTAGTGCCAGCCTGCAAACTAAAGGGTTGCCAGTTTGATTCCCAGTCAGGGCACATTCCTGGGCTGCGGGCTGGGTCCCCAGTTGGGGGCATGCAAGAAGCAACCACACATTGATGTTTCCCTCTTTCTCTTTTTCCCTCCCTTGTCCTCTCTCATTAAAAATAAATTAATTAATTTAAAAAAAAAAAAACCTTTACTTCCTTTCTCTTTTCAAATAACACCTCAATTTCTTTCAAGATTGTGCTCAGGTGCCACCTCCTAACCTATTTAAAAATAGATGTGTAACTTCAAATGTCAATTTAAATGTCTCTCATGGGAGATTAAAAACAACTCAAAGGCAAAGGCTCTGTCTTACCAGTTATTCTGTGCACAGCACCTAGTAGCTACTAAATGCTTACTAAATATGTGGTAACGAATGAAGGGTGAACTCGTGCAAATTTGGCTCTTTTGTATGTTTCCACATCACTCAAGATCACCCAACCCTACCCATTATTTTGTATATACCCACTTGGCCCAAGCAACACCTTTTGTCAAACACACTGCAGGCAGTTTGTTAAAGCTAGGTGATGTACATTATTTAATACAGAAGCAAAAGACGAGTTTAGATTTATAAATTAGGCATTAAGAAAGAACTGAAAAGAGGCATACCATCAGGTTTGCATATCAGCATCATCAATGACAACAGTCTGAAAACTGATTGGATAAAGAAGAGAATGGTATCAAGGTAAATAATGTAGAAGCTATTTCCATAGGTTGAAGGGAGATATTGAGTACATGGCTGACAGTAAGGTGGGAAGGAAAAAAACACATTCAAGAGACATACGAGGTAAAATCAACAACTTTTCAATAGAGCTGTAGGGGTCAGTTAGAGGAAAAGTTCATTCTGCCAAATAAGATAGAGAGGAATTTAAGTGTCTATGTGGCAGTGAGGATGCAGAGGAGATAATGAATTCATTTTTGAGGTATATTTGGGACATTGAACAGGAGGGTTAGGATGATTTTATTTTTAAATGTATGAATCTAGAATTCTGGGAATGATCAGGCTTATAGATAAATATTTAATAATATGAAGCTTATAAATATTGTTTGAAATCATGAGAGTAGATGAAATTTTCAAAGGAGACAGAAGATTTTTCTCCAAGAAGTTCAGATCATATTTTTTTTCTGGACTGTATGACTAATGAAATTTAAAACTTATTTACACAGTAGCTCAAATAAAAGTTACCATGGTTATCATTTTTAAAATAATAATAAAATTAAGGTGATTTATTTTCTTGTGTGAGCCATGGTTTCATTTTCTGACTTAACTCTATTCCCTTTTATTCCATGCACCCTAATGCGGTACATTGCTTTGATTTGCATATCATACAGCACATTTATATTGTAATCAAAATAAATCTTTCATCTTTGTTTTTAATCCAAAATAATTTTTATGGTTGGCATATGTTTATTTTATCCAAATTTCATCTTTTGGGATTGTGTATAAAAGCTGGCAAGAGTCAAACGATGTGTGGGTTGAAAGTAGTTTTATGATTTATGGGAACTGTTAAGCTATGTAAAATTATCACTCTGGCACAATGAGTTTTTATGAAAGCCTTCTTAATGCAAAAAGAAAAATGGAGCATTCCATGGATTTTCCATCTCAAAAAAAAATGTTAAGAAGTATGGAAAACAGTCACATAATAGTTTCCAAATAATGGCCATCTAGCTCTGTTGACATGCAAACATTTTTTCCACTGTTGCTTAGATGCAATTGCCCTCTATGAACTAGTTCTCCTGTAATTCTGATGATCTACTGCCTGCCTCTAATTTATTCGGATGTGCTTTTATTAAGGTTGTGGTCAATTCTGAATAATTACAATAATATTTTAAGCATCTGTTAAGCCTTTGCTATTTATTAAATTCTTTCATATAGATTATCTCATTAAACATACATACTATAGGCAATAATTATTTTAAATTATACTTCCATTAGACATTCATTAAATTAGCTCTTCAGACCAAACACATAGCCATTTTAAAATTATTTCTTATTCTATTCAAATATTTAGGAGTAAGTTTTTTATGTTAAATAAATTAATATTTATAAGTGCTCAGAACATTATCTAACAGAATATAAACATTCATTGAGTCTGTTAAGTAAAAAATAAATGTTTACCATTTTTAAGAACATTTTGTGACTTTTTAAATTTCACTTTACCTCCACTTTTTACTTCTGTGTACCATAGTCTCAACTTAACTACTAGGTATATTTAAACCTCTCAATATGCCTCACTATAAACCACATAACATAGTATCACTCAATTTAATATTATTAAATTTCAATTTTTTAATTAAATAAATATAAAGGAGTAGGCAAAAATAGATTTACAGTTATTTATGTGGAAAATAATATACTAATTAATAAATAATATTGTAAGAATAAACTTTTGGGTACTCACAACTGTAAATCTACTTTTGCACCCCTGCATTTTCTTTCAAAATTCTTATTATATGTTTAAAACTTATTCTTTCAGCCCTAACTATGTATATCTTACTTCTCTTGAACAATGCATTCAGCTCTTCTGACATGGAGGAAAAGCATGCCATTTCGTCCTTCTTTGTGATGAGTCTGTCAGGTCTAATTCAAATGCCACCTTTTCCATTGAAGACTTATACAGTCAGAGAGCAGGGTTTCTTCCTTTCTACTCTGAAACTTAATGCTTAAGATTTGCAAGGCATTTATTACCCAATGCAAGGTAAAATAAACATGTAGGAGTGTTCCCTCCTGCTTAGCAGAATGGAAGCTGACTAAGGATTCACTGAGACAGCAAATTATGTATTCAATCTGGTTGTTCTGAATATCTATTTAAAATTAAATTTATTGGGACGACACTGATTAAGCAAATTATATAGGTGTCAAGTGTACAATTTTATGATACATCATCTGTACATTGCATTGTGTGCTCACCACTCAAAGTTAAATCTTCTTGTGTTACAATGGTTTGACTCTCATTACCCTTTATACTCCCATTCCCTTTCTCTCTGGCAGCCACCTTACTGTTGTCTGTGGCTTTAAGTTTTGTTTGTTTTTCTTGGTTTTCAATCGTTGCTTTCAGTTTTATATCCCACATATGAATAAATCCATATGGCTCTTGACTTTTTTGTCCAGCATTTCATTTAGCATAATATTCTCAAGATCCATTCATGTTGTTGCAAATGTCAGGGTTTCATCTTTTCTTATGGCTGAGTAGTATTCCATTATATATATGAATCACATCTTTATCTAATCATCTATTAGGAGATACTTTGGTTGTTTCCATGTCTTGGCCACTGTGAATAATGCTGCAATAAACATAAGGGTGCATATATATTTGTGAATAATTGTCTCCAAATTGTTCTGGTAGATACCTGACTACCTTCAATGAGTTCAGAAGCAATTTATGGTAGATAATATTGTTCTCTTTTCTCCAGCTTTCTAACCATCCCTGACTTCTTTCCATGTTTCTGTTACAACTTTAATATTCTGTCCACTCATATAAATGCAACTAGATTCTCTCCTAAGCCCTGGATCAGCATAGTGAGTCTCTCTCCTTGTTCTGTCTTCTCTCTTCTTCTTTTTCCCTCCCATCTCCTTCTCTCTCTCTTTCTCTTAATTAAAAATTATAAAGGTTTTGCTGAAAGAATGAGTAATGTAAAAATACAGGAAAAAAAATCTATGTATTAGTTTTCTAAGAGCTCAAAAATAAGTATGCCATGGAAATAAATCCATTGAATGAGTTGTTAAAAGTAAATGTAGGTAAGAAAAGTAAAAGTAAAAGTATTATTATGTTGAAACTAACTAAATATTTTCTCTTAATAATGTACTAAATGCATAAGTATCTGATTCTAACAAACACAACAATTTAGGAGAAGAGTTAAGAATTGACCTTGATTATGTATTTATACATTTTGATTTTGGTACCTTATTAACTGTTTTATAAACAAGTAGAAAGATCAAAGAAAAGAGAACCACAATAAAAATTCCTAAGAAAAATTAGCCTATTTCACATTAACATTTTAATACTCTAATTATTAAACTGGATAATATAGGCAGTAGGCTGGTAACAAATTAATATTATTATTTTCTATGAGTATATTAAGATATGAGATTATTATCATGTAATATAAATACTGTTGAAATATGATTATAATATAAGGGTGACATTCAGTTAATCATCTTTAATATCAATTCATTATAAATTTTCTTATTAGGTACAAATTCTCTGGAGTACTTTATTTTAAAAACTTTATGTAGCTCTAATTTTAATGTTATGCAATTATGTAATTATAGTTATTTTGTAGTTTTCCAGAAGTCAAAAAGAAAGAAAAACCTCTGGAATTTCTTTTGATGATTTTGATTTTGAAAATTTTATCAATTTAATTTTAGGCAACCAGGTGAGGAAATATTTATTAATTATAAGCATATGTTAAATGAATGAATGATTAAAATATATTTTAAAAGAGCCTCCTGTTTCAAAACACTAATATTGTCATAATTGATTGAAAATAATATTACAGTTAAATGAAACTTACAAATTAACACACCAAGTTTCTTTCCCTTTTGCAATTTATTCTTAATTGAAAAGTAACTCATCATTAACATGCATGCAAAAATACTCGGTTTTATGAAGATGAAATTAAGAATCACATTTCTTTAGAATTGAGGCTCTGCCATCCTATCTCTATGACCTTCTAACAAAATTAAACAGATAACAAACAGACACACACCTAGTATTTGGTCCTAACTGACAGCTCTTAAGTTTTTGCAGTCAAAATAAAAAAGTAAGACTCAGCAATTACATAATTCACAACATTTATAGATTTTTTTAAAGGCTCTAAACCACCATTCTTTTTGGAACTAATTTCAAACAGGAATTTCTCCTCAGAGGTCTCATAAAGAGCCCATTATACGATGTAATGTATATAGGATATTTCATATCCAACATGAAATATGGAATAAGGAATTTCACAAAGATAATTTATATAAAGCCACTTGCAACATATGAGATCTCTCTAGTGGTATTGAGCCATGTAATATGAAAACTAGAAACATTTATGTATATCGCATTGCATGCTCACCACCCAAACTCTAGTCACCTTCCTTCACCGTATATTTGACTTCTTTAACCCTTAACTTCCTCCCACCCTTTTCCCACGTATGTTAACAATCATACTGTTATCTGTGTCTATTAGTGTGTTTGTTGCTTTTGTAAATATCCCATACATGAGTGAAATCATATGGATCCTGTTCTTTTCTATCTGACTTATTTCACTTAGAGTAATACTTTCAAAATCCATTCATTTTTGTTTCAAATGACAATGCAGTGGTATCAGTATTTGTCAGCTGCAGAACTTGTCAAACTTTGTACTCTTCACATTTTGATGAGAAAAAATGTTTCAGCACTTGGTACTTGATCACCACTTCTCACATTTGCTAGAACTTGTATGAGTCAAGATGACACCCTGAAAGAGAAAGTGCTTCCATTGTTGCTTGCTCACCACTCATCAGAATGAATTAACAATGAGCATCAAGGTACCACTGTATTTCTTTTTTAATGGCTGAATAGTATTCTACTGTACACATGTACCACATGTTTATCCACTCATTGGTGGAAGGACACTTCAGTTGTTTTCATGCATTATATATTGTGAATAATTTTTAGCAGGCAAACTTTTAAGCCTGTACTGGGAACTCTGTAGTAAAGTTCAGAGAGCAAGTAGTATAGTTTCTGACATGTAGCTTATTATTTAAACTGATCACTAAGCCCCAGGTAGGAAAGATGGGCTATTATATGATTCCATGTATGGTCCTCTTCAATAAATAAGTATTCATTTTAAAATTTTGCTTTAAAGGCAAACTATTCTTTTATATTCCTGTAGAACTTTTCAGAGTTTAATCCATGTTAGGTATTAAATAACAATAGCAGGTTTATTAAGGAGTAAAAAAAGAGTTAAAACAGAAGGCTTTAGTTTATGACATCAAAATTTATAACTAATTTTTAAACTGACCTCAGGAAAAGGTTAACTTATATTTAACAATTAACAATCCAATGGCAAAACACCAAAACAAAAAAAATAGTGTTGTTCAATTCATGGCACCAAAACTCAGAATGCATTGGATGAATGAATATTTAAAAATTCCCAATGACATAGGTACTGTTATTTGTAAAGATAAGTATATCCGTGAAAACAATATTCAGTTAAACCTATATTCCCATATTTTTTATGGCACAGCACTTAAGGAAATAAATCAAATTCACCTTCTCAGCAAGGAAAATGAGATATATTTTGACAGTACCAAGCAATTTGTTGGCCCCCCTGAACAAAAAGTATTGCTTGCATAGCCTTTCTTTCTAAGAAATTATTTTTAAAATGATCAAACTGTCATATTATTTGTAAGGCTATTAAGAATAATATCTAAAGTACTTAAACTAATTATGCCTATTTTGTAAGATTAATTATCATTAATAATTTAACATATTTATCATTTAAGTCAATATCCGTTCTGATCTTTAACTTTAGAGTGTGCACTGTATATGTACCACATAATTAGGGCTTATGTATCACATAATTAAGGCTAAATACTAGGAAATCAGACTAATGAGACCAAATCAAACTGAATTATTTAAGCTTTTTTCTATAATTTTAGAGGTAGAATATTTAGTAATTAAACACTGATTTAATTTTCTTAAACTGCACATGTCTCCTTTGTTTTTGCTACAGAAGCCTTCAGAAATGTTTTCCTGAGAAGTGAAGAAAAAGAATCTCTCATTTGCCACTACTTGGATGAAAATAACAAACAGAGCCAGGTGATTTTAGTGTTTTTCTCTTTCTCTCTTTTCTCTTTCACTCTTTAGTCTCCCATGTTCCTGTTTCTTTTCTTTTTTCTTTTTCACTGTTATAATGACCTGCCCTCAAACTGAAATCTGCTCAGTTTTCTTTCATTTTATATTCCATGATCCCAAGACCTGGCTGCTGCGAAGGGAAATTAACATCTATTAAAAAAAAAAAAAAAAAAAAAAAAACATATTCAGGATTTAAAGTTTTATAATATAATATATAAATATAATGTAATAAAGTTTTATAGGAAATACTTAGAGAAATTTTTGTCTTCTTGTCATAATTCATTCATCTGTTTAATCATTCTTTGAACACATGCTTGTGAATGGCTATTTGTGTGAGACCCTGTTTTATACAGTACAACGGGGAAGATTTTAAACATGCAACACTGATAAATAATAAAACACATTTGGGGGTATCATTTCAAAAATACTTATTGAGGGCTTATTGAGGGCTTTCTGTGTTCCTAGGGGCTTGTTTAGGTTCTAAGGATAGAATGTTGAGCAAGAGACACAAGAACTTATTATCAGAGCTAATGGTCTTTTGGAGAAGATATATATCATTTAATAAGATTCCTAATGATGGAAGAAGTACAGTGTCACATGGAAGTCAATGGATGAAGGATTTAATTTAAATTAGGGGCCAAAGAATACTTCCTGTAATAGTTGTCATTTAAGCTAAACTTTGAAGGATGGTGAGAAATTAGGTATACTGGCACATATGTGTGGGTTGGGGGTAGGAAACCACTGGTTACCATTGGAATACGGACAAACATTCCAGACAGAGGAAACAACATGTGGAAATACTAGAAGGAAGAGCACCATGACTTGATGCAAAACAGCAACAAATACAATAAATGGAGTATAGCTTTAAATGAGGCTGGAGAGGTCAGTAAAACACAGATCAGAAACTGAGATTTTGCCCTGGCTGGCAGCAAAGTAGATAAGGCACCAGCCTGCAAACCCAAAGGTTGCTGGTTCAATTCCCAGCCAAGGCACATAACCAGATTGCAAGCCAGGTCTCCAGCCAGAGGCAGGTGAAAGACAATCATACATTGAGGTTTCTCTCCCTTTTTCCTCCTTCCCTGCCCTTCTCTCTAAAAAAATAAAATAAATAATGAATAAAATGTTTAAAGAAAAGAAAAGAAACTGAGGTCTTGTATCTAGTTCCGTGCTTCAAGTGGACAAGCTTTAAATTCAAATTCTGATCCCAGTCTCCATCATACATGCTTATCTTCTGTATCAAGAAAACAAAGAAGTTACTTAATTTGATTTTTTCATTTTATTGAAAAATGGTTGTTTAAATAATTTTGCTTCTCAATTAATTGTACACTTTCAGAAAAGCAACTGATGTAACTGCATGCTCTCACACCTATAATTACAAGAGGTCATGTACTTCCAAAGGACCCAAGAGAAGCATTTACCTTTTTATTTTATTTCCAACTTAACTGTTCCTTGATAATGCTTGTTCCTGGAGTTCACTTCCCTGTTCCTCCCCCAGATTTGGATCCAAGAGAGCTATCTCTAAGCCGCAGGGTTCTTTAGACAAGAATCCAGAAGAAAAGGATTCTTTGCACGTCAGTCAAAAATCAAAGCAGTAAGACACATGAAGAGGCTATTCCTCTGGAGAGTTGCAAAGATTCAGAACAGAAAAAGTAGAAGTGGGAATAGATAGAAGCAGGTAGGTCAAAGAGATACTTGTGAAGCAGAAGTGATAGCAGTGTGACCGTGTTGGAGAATGGCAGGGTCCAGAGGAAGTGACTGAGGAGCTGATGAAAATTCAGTGTTTATCATCTGGTAGATAAGAACAAGGAAGGAAGCACTTGTTTGTGGGACACAGTAATTTCAACACTTTCAATAAATCTATTTTATTTATTCAGTTTTCCCCAATGGTGGAAATATTTTTATAGTTCTTAAAAGTGTGTTTAAATAGAGACAGGATTTGAATGTCCATTTTTATTCTCACACAATTAAAAGGGAATAATCATAACTCACTTCTCATGTAAGCAAGCTACCTGTGAACAAGTTGTTTTCACTAGTCAATCTTGCAACCTCAAGAGGAAAAAATATTAGCTGATACCTGAGATACACCCCACGGTCATATGGGATTATTCTTCACTGGAAGAGGAGAGTGAGTAGCAGACCACCCTTATCCACTCCAGTAGTTCATTATCAGCAGCAGTTTAGCCCCTCTGAGATATCTCTGCTTCAGGACTGCAGTTCCCCATAGTCAATGCTAGCAAAATTTTGAGGAAGTTGAAAATAAGTCCTCTTCTCAGAACAGTCAGAAGCCCTTACATAAGGCAAAATGCACTATTCACTGACAAGTCCTGAACAAGAACATGATACTAATTGATATTGAAAATAAGAAGCTCTGGCACAGTGGATAAGGTACCGGCCTGCAAACCCAAAAGTCACTGGTTTGATTCCCCAGGCCGGGCACATAATCAGGTTGCAAGCCAGGTCTCCAGCCAGGTCCTTAGCTGGAGGCAGGTGAAAGACAACCATACGTTGATGTGTCTCTCTCCCTCTCTGCCTCTCTCCCTATATCCCTCTCTCTAAAAATAATAAATAAAATCTTTAAAAAATAAGAAAATATGATAGAAGTATCATTTCTCTTTTATGGCAATAATGACCTGAATCCAAAATGGCATACTTTATTTCTCACCCTGTCCATTTCTCACTGAAGAAAATTTTAAGTAATTTTTGCAAACATATTTTGACTTGTACCGGCTATTTCTGATGGTCCCACAACTGACCATTACCTTAAATTGTTTTCTTTTCCTACTGAAAAAAGAGAATAAGGCAATCATTACCACAATATTCATCTTGGATATCTCAAAATGACATATACAATTTAGACCAGGAGACAAATATAATAATACTTTACAAATGAATCCCTTTTATTCTAAAGTAGATTTTGAAGAAATTATGAACAGAGAAAATCTTAAACCTGAGTCAAGGAAATAGAGTTTTTCATTCATCACAGAAACAAATAGTACAGCAATGACATAATTTCTCATAATGTCTCTTGATCGAGTCAACCTATTTCACTCATTTTATTATATAGGCCTTTCAAATTTTTTAGATTTATCCCATCACCTGTCAGTTCATGCTTCATTATCTTGCTCTTTAGTGTCAATCAAGGCTGCTTCCCCTCCAATATAGTCCTCACAGTAGTCATGCATGCTTTTTCCATATCCAATGTTAACCCAAAACATGATTTCCCATAACTACATATTTCAGAAATCATAGTGAACTTAATTCTCTCTGCCAAAGAGAAGAACTCAAACTATTTAAGAAAAGTGGACTTTCAACCATTTCGTATTTTCTGGGAGATTATGAATTAAGATAATATTGTTTTCTCTACCTTACAATTCCACAGGGTGCTACAACAGTGTCCCTTAATAATTAGCATTTGGCAACCTTGTTG
Organism: Noctilio leporinus; assembly: GCA_004026585.1. Lineage (NCBI taxonomy): Eukaryota > Metazoa > Chordata > Mammalia > Chiroptera > Noctilionidae > Noctilio > Noctilio leporinus. Next base: position 60,458 of record PVIW01000324.1, on the reverse strand, counting down.
TGCAATCTTTTTGAGAGTGTGACTATAAATAGAACATGTCCATGCCTTTCTCAGAGTAGAACTATTGCTTTAGCTTCCTGCAGTTATTGATGAACACACAAATCTGTCTGACACATGGGACCAGCTTTCAAATTAAGCATTTCAATTTCTGAAAGGCTTCTGTGACAGTCTTACAAAGAGAAGTCACTACAAACCCATACTATTTTTCTAATCACATCATTACTGGCTACTGGCTTGGTTCTGACACTTCTGGCATATTCATAGTCAAGTAAAGGCGTTATCATCTTATTGTAGTTTTAATTGGCATTTCTGTATATGGCTAGTGAAATTGAGCATCTTTAAATATGCATACACACACACACACACACACACACACACACACACACATCTCTGTTGGCCATTTATATAGCTTCCTGGGAGAAGTGTATGTTCAGGTCCTCCATCCCATTTTTAATCAGGTTTTATTTATTTATTTATCTATTTATTTATATGTATGTATGTATGTATGTGTATATATATATGTATGTATGTATTTTTGGGGTTAAGTTGTATGAGTTATGGATAGTAGCTCCTTATCAGAGTTTGCAAATACCTTCTTTTTTGGTTGGTTGCCTTTTTGTTTTGTTTTGTGGTTTCTTTTGCTGTGCAGAAGCTTTTTAGTTTGATATAGTTCCATTCATGTATTTTTACTATTAGTTTCCTTGCCTTTGAGGCCAATTTCATAAATTTTTCTCTAAAACCACCTCATATTTATTAGAATGTCTATTATATCAACAAGACTAGTAATAACAAGAGCTGGAAAAATCTATGGAGAAAAAGAAACTCTCATTCACTGCTGATCAGAATATAAACTGGTATAACCACTATGGAAAACAGTATGGACGTTCCTTAAAAAATAAGAAAACAGTTACCATATGATTGAGCAAGTTCTCTCTTGGCCATCTACCCAAAAATCTTGGAAACATTTATTTGCAAAGATCTACATATGTACCCCCTACATTAATTGCAGCATTATTTTTGGTGGCCAAGACATGGAAACAATGGAAGTGTACTTCAATGGGTAACTGGATAAAGATGTGGTACATACACACTAGAGAATACTGCTCAGCCATAGGAAAAGATGAAATGCTGCCATTTGTAGCAACGTAAATGGGCCTTGAGAATATTATGCTAAGCAAAATAAGTCAGACAGAAAAAGTCAGGGAACCATGTAATTTCACTCATATGTGGGATATAAAAGTGAAAGCAACAAATTTAAAAAAAAAGAAAGAAAAGCAACAAAAACTCCTACACACAGACAGTAGGATGGTTGTTACCAGAGGAAAAGGGATGGGTGTGTAGAAAAGGGTAAAGTAGATCAAATACATGGGTAAGGAAGAAGATTTGATGTCGGATAGTCAAGACACACTGCTATATACAGATGATAATGTATTATAGGATTATGGACTTGAAATTTATAAAATTTTATTAGCCAGTGTCACCCCAATACATTTTAGATTAAGAAAATAAAAGAAAAAAAAGTAGTTATAATGAAACCAATTAACCACATGAAAGCCAAAGACTATTTTACTCTGAATTGCAGCTCTGTCTAACGAGTTTATCTCAAATACAGTAAACAGAAGAATGAGAATGGGAGAGGCTGTTCTTGAACAAGGTGACACAGGTAGGAAGTAGTAGAGTATAAATATTAACCCGTTTTCAACTCCCATGTTTATATCTTTATTCCTTCACAACATTGTTGTATTCAATATTTGTTTATTTATTTATTTATTTAAAAAATTTTTTGCTTAAAGATTATCAGGTTTTAGCTCTACATTTTACAGAAGCAGAAACAGTGGCAAGGATCAAATAACTGACTTCAGGCCACACACCTTGTACGTGTTAGAGATAGCACCAACACTTAACCTCTTGATTCCCATCTCAGCAGTCTTCTGTATCATATTTAAAAAAAAAAAAAAAGATGATAATGATAATAGATATTACAGTAACAATCATCAATATTATTACCACCATTGCTAATTAAAACCATGCTTATAGTTAACATTGTAACTTCTGTGGGACTATCACATTATTCCCCATGACTGTGTTACCACATGCTTCCTTGAATAACACCATATTCAGCATGGCCAACACAGCAACTCAGTGAGAGTGTTGTCAATTAAAATCAGAGTGCTGGAAGTCTTTACTTGTACTATTTTAAGACAATATTTTAAAATACAATTGTATGTTGAAGGATGAACAAGATGACCTCTTTGAACTAATTTTTTTGGAGTTTTGCTAGGATTAAGTTCATTTCTAAACAAGGAAATAGAATAGTTTCATTTAACTATCTTGTTAAAATGTTGATATCTTCTTCATACATTTTTGGGGGGCAGAGAAAAAAGGATCTGTGTCATTTATCAGATTTGAAAAGGTTAGACTTTGTACTGCTTGGGCAATGAACTACTTTAAGTTACATTATAACATCAGGTCAAATATATGAAACATACAGAAACTATATGGGAATAGGGACATTATTCATATGTTTGCTCTCTTGCTGCAATAGTTGTAGGGTATATTCACCTAAAAGTCCACATATAGCACTAGGCAAACATTTCACAAATTGATTTCTTTTTAAACCAGGCATTATTTCAACATTGAAGCTCCATAGGAAACTGGAAATGCCAGTGTAAATTTCTATTTTTAATTTAAATGTCCACTAATCTAAGTTTGCTCTAAAAAAGAAAAACAATATGGGATATTACTGTGTAATGGCAATTCTCAACATGATTGTTATCTTATAACATCATTTGCAGATCAGGCACAAAGATTGATTTAGGACCTATTAATAGAAGAATTCTCAGAGGAACTTGAGCTCAAATTATACCAATCTGTTACTGTTCCAAAATAAACGCATCAGGTGGCATTTAAATGCAGGTGGTTAACCATTTTATCAGAGCAGATATTTAAACTATTAGAAATATAATTAGAAAAATTAAATTAAACACACTTAATGTAGATTCTAATTCCAGCAGCACTATCCCTAGCATTATGCTATTTCTATTGCAAATTATAAAATGTGTGCAAACTGCACAGGTCTGTTTCAGAGTGATAGCTGAACTTAGATAATTAAGTTGTTAACCATGAATTTCAGTGGTCAACATGGTTATATATCTTTGTCTTATGCCTGCTCCTCCTTCTTGTTTCCACAAATCTCAGGGGAAGCAGATGAATGGCACTTGACTCTACCCAGCTACACAGCCGACTGATTAGACATAGCCCTGTACCACAGGTACACTCAATTACATGCCTTTCAGAGAGTCAAGCATTTCCTGAAGCTAAAAGTGTTGAATCTGTTGATTTCACACATTTTATACTAGGAGAAAACTGTGATCAAATGTATTTAAACCTTCAATTTTATTTCATAACAGACTTCCTCCTTCTGTTTAACACAGGAGGTAAGGAGTTTATTGAGATAAAAAGAATCAGTTTGCTTCCAAATAATTAAGTCATTAAGAACTAGACAATGATTTTATTTTTAGTAATGAAATAATTTCTGGGGGAGAAAACGTTATATTTAGATTTAAGGCAAACTTGGTGTCCACAAAGATACAACCCTATATTTAATTTTTAAGAAGTCTAATAGAACAAATTAAAAAAAAAAGACTAATGCCAAAACAATCATATTTGCTGTCATTAGTCTCAAATAGAAAAACACCATTCTTTATACTGCTTACATGGTAAGAAAATGCTTGGTGTTGGCAATATCATGAAAGCATTAATAGCTAATAATAAGTACACACTATACATAAAATAGCTCTTTGAATGGATTGAAATCCAACAGATCTTTACTTCTAAAATCTTCTTTTATAATATGTATGATGATTTGGATATCCCTCATATTCCTTGATTCAACATGCTTCTAAACAATCATGAACACAGGAATATTCAGCTGCCTAAATTTATGCCTAGTATACGACAGTTACACATAGTTATGTAAATGCATATTTAATGCAAGAAAACCTAACTTGTTCCCTTTTCAAAATGAAAATAATTATTCATTCAACAGTTAGAAATACAGTAGATTTTCCCCATACTGATCTTAATAGCCTTGGTTTTAACTAAACTCCAAGAAGCTCTTGAACATGCTAAAATCTCCAATTGGGAATAGTTCCAAAATTTAAAAATATAATACGTTTTAATATGACATAAAGAAAGGCCTAACAATAATTACTAAATCTTAGAAATCAAGGGATACTTTCCAGAAGCTATTTCTTGACCAACATGATTGCCATGTTTTTGATTCCTGAACTTTATCATAAACTAACTACTAAACACTGTATGTATTTGGCTTTAATGAAGGTAGATGTGATTTCTGAACAAGTTCAGGAAAGTACTTCTTTTAAGCAGGAAAACTGCTTTAATTAATTAAGCTAATTAGGTTAATGAACAATTAAGGTAATTTTTTCATGTCTCCCTACAATTCAATCTTTTCATATTGCAGTCATAGTTTCAAATGGTAGTAGAACTTCGAAATACAATCACACACACCATAATTGAAATTATTTTTTGTTTTTATTTTAGTGTATAGCGTAAATAAAAATGAGCCATTTCTCACATATTGTCTAATTAGAAAATGCAAATATCATAAATTAAAAATGTCTAAACTAGATAGTACATTTATTTAGACATTAAAACACTGTTAATAATTACTATTTTCAAAAATAATAGGTCCATAAGCATTTATTTTTCACATTACAGATTCTGAAATATTAATATTTCATGTAATTCTTTAGTTAACCAAGGAGGTGATTCTCTTATCATATTTTTACAGTTAAATAGAGATTCAAAGATGTTGAGGGACTTGCCCAAGGTCATACCAGCTGAACATAGTACAGCTTGGATTTGCCTGTTACAAAGGAAGTATTAAATCCTTTTAGCCATTGGCTTATTTCTGGAATGTAAATGTGTATTACTCCTCTAAATGTAGAAAGTACTGTTCTATAATATAAATATTTCTTAGGAGTTAGTCAACAGTAAAAATTTTTTAAATTTTTAAAAATACTATAGAAAAACAAGATTAAACTAACTCAGTCAAGTGATAATTTGTGTATTCTGTCTCCTAGACATCTATCCTCCTCAGCACATTTTCAGTAGTTACCAATATTATATTCTTATTTAGATGTAAAGTCATAAAACTTGGACTTTAGAGAATAAGAATATTTTGCTATTTCCTTCTATGATCATAAAGATAATTCTGTCAGTCACTCATCTAAATATCCTATGCCATCCCCCTCACCACTAAGGGGCAATACAACAGCACACATGTCACTATAATTAGTGTGCAACAGCAATTTTCATTAGACCAATGATCTCCAATAAGATTTTCCCAAGGGCTGAATTTAGTTATATGTAATAGTTAGGTGGGCCACACATGTGTTAGCATATGATTTGCATTTGCATTTTAAGACTGCATCATATTTCATTGGACACTTTAAGTAAAAATGTAATTACTATAACATTGAAGGTTATGTTTCTATTTCTCTGTAATATCTCACCGCATCTGACCAGATGGCTTATGATAAAATAACTCGGCAGAAAACTGATATGGACAGAGGGGAGGAAATAGCAGAGATAGGATCAATAGAAATCTTTTGATTTCACTAACGATGACTACTTGAGAGTACATTGCATTAGGTAATTTGCCTCTTTTGTAAGGGTAAAGGAGTGAATGGACACTGGGTGGACCTTCTAAGAAATGCCTTTCTAGTTACTGTTGATATATTGTTGAACCTCTTTTATTCAAACCTCATTACAGGCTAAATGACAAATTATTTGTTACCACCTGGGAAATCTCAGTTACCTCTTAATTCTAATAGTGTGGTCACATAACAACTTTAACTGAGTTTCTTCTAAACCTAATTACTCTGTTTTGAACACTAATTTTAAGTGGAGAGTGTTCTATTTCCCTTCAGTTTGTGATACATATGGACCAATCCCATGCAATTGGAGAGCATACCCTCTCCCACTTTTAGGCATTTTCTGGCACATTAGTAATTGGTTAAGTAGAGAAAATGTTACCAGAAAGTTAAGAAAAGTTGTACAGAAAAAATTTGGGAAGAACTGGGATTAGGTAAATGCATAAACATATAGAGAAATATATTTGCACATCTTTTAATACATATTTGCTCTTATATTTATGAAAAGAATCAATTGATCCTCTGCCTCTTACTAGAATGTATTCAAAATCTACATCCCTTTTTAATGCAAATTAGATAGGTGATTAGATAGATAGATAGATAGGTGGCAAATAGTTGATTGGACAGATGAATGGATGGATGACAGAGATCGTTATAAGCATTGTAACTAGTGAAAACATAACTTTAGCAAAATGTCATGTAAGTTTCACCAGCATTTCATTTATGCTTTCCTGTTTCAGTTCATTAGAATATGTGGAGATAGAAAGGTAAAATATTCTTTACCTAACCCTGAGGTCCTTTAAATTTATCGGGCCAGCCAGTAGTCAGTAGAATGTCGTTAATCAATTCTCTCCCAAGGTCACACAGCTTTTGGGTGATGGAGCCAGGATTTGAACCTATATCTGAATAATTCCCTATTCCACCTTTAAACTTTGTATTACAGTTATTGTACAATCTCATCTATGTCTATAATAAATAAATGTCACTTCTGTTTTATAAAGAGAAAACTTTAGTAACTGTCAGTACCTTGATCTTGCAATTAAATGAACATATTTTGTTATCCAAATGCTTAGTTACATCCTCAACAATGACTAGGTAGAGAGGAGATTAAAAATAAAAAGATTTATTTTTTACTCATTTTTTTCAAGGACACCAAATATGATTTGGTACCAACAACAACACATATCTTTGATATATATATTGTATCTTTGGAAAAATGTACCTAGAATATAGTGAATATTTTTAGGTACTGTTTTATTGGATGAATAAACAATGATTAATGTGAAGTATTAAACCAGATAATTTATCAACATAGAAAGCAATGCATTACATTAAAATGCAAGTTACAAAACAATTTTTAGTATAATCACATTTTGAGAGAAAAATACATAAATGAAGAGCAGATATTAATGAATTTGCAGGTATTTACAGTGTTATGTTTCTTAATTTTGTTTTATAGTTCAAAAATAAATGAAAACTTTAATAATAAAAATGTTTTTATATTTGTTTTTGTTTGTGTAAAAAGTGGTCCTTTCTATTACATTCACATAGAGTTTTCTGAGTATGTAGTGCTATGTTATTATCAGGATTTCAGTTTGAAATGTGGCCTTAATATTATTATTCAAGAAACTTATCTTCTAATTTCATTTATTCTATACTGTTATTTGTCTTACAAACTGTCTCTTCATTAAACTGAAGGTGTTTTAAAGACTAGAAGTCATATTTTATTTATCTGAGTCATCCTAGCCCTACTCAATTAGTCTATAAAAAATTAGCTTGTACATAGCCAGTGCCCAAAAGATATGTAATAAGTATTTGATAAACCACTTAATTAAAACAATGACTGCCATGAAATTATATAGCTGTACTAGTGAGTACATTTGAAAAATAAATGTAAAATTAAAAGGTAGTGAGTATCTTATTCTTAATGAACTCTAATTCTATTGATTATACTGTTCATAAATATGTCCTTGATCACAAGAAAAACCAGAATATAGCACATTGGTCATGTCTACTGGGAAAAAAAAAATCACCTAAAATAGTATATGTATGTTTTATTCTATTTCTGATAAAAAATAAGTAATTAATCAAGATTTTTGAAAGTAGTTATTCTCCTCAATACAAAGCTTTTAAAATTAGGCATAAAAAAATTATGGTGTAAAAGTATATATAAATAAGCTTGAAATTATGAAAATGATGCAAAAATGAAAAAAAACCTCATAATGCTAAAAACTTACATAATTTTCACTTTATGTTCAAATATCTCCATTGATTTTTGTTTCATAAAGTTTGAATATTTGGGCTCAATAGCAACCAAATTAAAATTATAATAATTTTTATTTCAAAGCTATCCACATTTACCCTTTCCAGAATAGAATAGGCAGAGAACTGGGGTTTTCCAATTACACTTTACCATTTTTTTGCCTCTCCCAGAGTACTGTTTAAGCTACGTATTTGATAAGATCGTATGTGTTTCTAGGCCGATTTGCAGTAACAGTTTAACCTTCCAGATAACAATTGTGATAATGTCTGAACCCAGAGGAATATCTCTAATTATAGACATTTCAAGAACGATAGAAGAGAATAGAAAAATTGTAAGCCAGTGGATCTATAAGTATTTTAGGCTATCTGTACTGAATAGGTGCTCTTTTGGTAGCAAATGCTGAATGAATAGTCATTGTAACTCATTCTGTTTGCTTTAGCTCTTGAAGTTTAGCCAACCTGATGACAAACAAATGTATAATAATAGCAGTCAGTTCAAATGTTCCCTTTAATAGCAGAGGCAGTTTAATATTCTAAATTCTTGATATTATAAAGTAGTACAAAAATGTGTAGAAGGCTACATACACTGAAACTACAGAATAATTCTTTTAAAAAGTCAAAGCATAGCACCATTATTCTTTCCTAATCATTTATGCAGTATTTATTATTGTACTGGTCTTACCAAGCATATAAAATATAGTATAAATTTAAATATAGTAAAGAACAAAAATTGCTTGTGATAATTTTTTTGAGAAATTTCTTTCAGTAAATTCATTTAAAAAATGAAATTTAAATACAAACTTTAAGGTTCCATTTATACTTTTGGCAAACTCAATTTTAATTACCTTTAAGCCTAATTAATTCATATAAATTTCTTTCCCTTCATTAATATTGAGCACCTGAAAAAAATTATATAAGGCTTTCAGAATCCAGATTTTTACCAGATAAATAGGCAAATGAAATTATTATTATTCATGATATCAGTTGGTCTCTTTAGATACATACCTAAAACTATATGTACGTATGTAAATCCACCATATTTAACTGAGTATATAAGCACCAAAGATTGAATTACCCACAACCCAGGGATAGAAATAATTAAATTAGAGCTCATTTCAGAACATGTAATTCTCTATTAGTAATTGTATTGGGCTATTGAGATACAATTATTAGAGACATAAAATGGTCATTTTGGATATTAGTAGTAAAAAAATCATAAACCTTTCATAAAATATGTATTCTTGACTCACAGTGAAAACATTGATTAAATTGCACACTGTAAAAGAGGACACTAAAAAATAGAAGGCATGACAATGAAGGCCAACTAGCAACTGTTGCCTTCATCTTTTACAAGCATCCAGTCACGAGTAATGTTAACATATATAGGACTTGGAAACACGTTATACCAAATGCCCCTCGAAAACAGATACTTTCCATTTGAAGAACAATCTCACAACCAAGGAGCAACCTTAAACTTGAAGACATGAAGACTAATGCCTCTAATCTGTAACTCAATTTTTTCTTGAGAAAATTCAGAGATTTCTAACTAACGCTATCATGTTATGGATTTTGCATATCTTTATTATAATTACTCCAAGATAAACATATCTATGGAAAATTCATTTTAAAGCCTACACATAGTTTTATTGTAATGGTCTCTAAACTTTGGGTGTACATTTTATTATATTGGTTCCCTGTAAACCTATAAATATAAATAGATGCTTTGCATCTATTAACTTGTTTATTTTTTTCAACAAAGTGGTGTGAGGACTGTAATTCATTCCATTTAAAGTAGATGAAACTGGCCCTGGTTGGTGGCTCAGTGTATTAGCCCTGGCCTGCAAATGCAAAAGTGGCTGGTTTGATTCCCAGTCAAGCCACATACCAGGTTGCAAGCCAGGTCCCCAGCCCCTTAGCTGGAGGCAGGTGAAAGGCAACCATACATTGATGCTTCTCTTCCTTTCTTCTTCCCTCCCTGACCTTCTCTCTGAAAATAATGAATAAAAAAATCTTTAAAAAAAAATAAATAAATAAGGTGGAGAAAACTGAAACCCAGGAAGACTTAGGAATTTGACTAGGGTCACACAGCTAGAAAGTAGTGAGTTTTGGGATTCAAACCCAGAGAGATATTATGGCTCCACAGCCCATATATTTATTTCCTCAGTTCCAGAATTCACTTTGAACAGTGTTAAGAAAAAAGATGATTTCTCACTTCTACTTATGAAAGTTTAAATATTTTAATGTTTAATAATTTCTCCTGCCCTCAAAAGAAAATTGAGACACCATAATAAGGCTAGTAAATAGCTACTTTATTAATCAGTACCCCCAAATCCCCAACTGCCCTTCATCCACCCTTTATGGACAACAGTATGGTGATGGCTGGTGGGAAGGAGGTATAAGTGGACTAAATGGTAATGGAAAGAAAACAATAAAGTATAATTATTATTTTTAAAAATATTTTATTTATTATTTTTAGAAAGGGGGGAAGGAAAAGAGGCAGAGAGGGAGAGAGACTTCAACATATGGTTGCCTTTCACTTGCCTCTAGCTAAGGACCTGGCTGGAGACCTGGCTTGCAACTTGGTTATGTGCCCTGGCTGGGAATTGAACCAGTGACCTTTGGGTTTTCAGACTGGCCACCTTATCCACAGTGCCACCAGAGAGGGCTCAATTCTTTTTTAAACTAAAAAAAAAAAAAAAAAAAAAAATAGTGGTCAGTTGAATAATCACTATTTTGCAAATATTTCCCTAGCACACATTAAAGGGTTAAATGTGATACCTAGTGGCAATGGCACCAAAAGAAAAAAAAAAATATATCAAAATTTGCAACACCACATATTTTTAGGCAAATTGGTTTTTAACATTGAGGTCTTAATCAAATAAACTATTGCTGCAAACTAAAGTCACAGTCATAGTAAGATTTTGGCAAAACTTATACCTCAGGAATGGTATCTTTGAAAATCAAAGTATTTACAGATCCAAGATGTCAGAGGAGTAAGTGAAAACTACACTAACCTCTTCCCAGGACCAATCTTGAATTCCAACAAAATTGCAGAGAAACCATCCTGAATAACCAACTGAATACTATCTGGAGAAAAACCTCAAAACCATAGATAGATAGAAGAAACCACTTCACCACAAGACTGGTAGAGAGTGTGGAGGAGGTGCAAGAGGATCTGGCTGGGTACCCATGGTGGCAGCAGAAGATCCAAAGGGCTATTTCAGTAACCAGGAGTTTTCCCCTAAGAAGTTTGAGGTCTACCTATATAGCTGGGCTCCCCAGCCTACAGAACCAAAGTTGGGAAAGGAACCCAGATATCATCCAGCTATGAAAAGCAGCAGGCTTTCTGTCTCCCAAGGAGAGACAACTAGAGACTCAAAGAATCTTTTAAAGCATCAATACACAAAATTTTGGTTGTAGCCACTTACCTTGGGTTCCAGCAGAGGAAGAGCAGAATAGTCCAGAGATGCTTGAGGAGAATCCAGGGTTGGTGGCTCTGGGGAGAGAACTAAAGTAACAACTACTAGAATCCCTGTGCTGGGTCATTCCCCATACTGCAGAGGCCATCTTTCTCAGGCAGAGTACTCCTCTCAGAATGGTATCTAGCTAAAGGGAAGCAATAAGCAATAACCCCACCTGCAAGAATTACTCTGCTCCCACCTGTGGAGCTTAAGCCAGGCTGCTGAGTGCAGGTTAAGGCTATACGATTGATTAGTTTAACAACGAAGATAGATCTCAACAAGCTCTATGAAACTTCAGCTGACCCTCTCCAGGGCCCAGAGCTGATAAAAGCCAGCCTTGGTGCACAGCCTGGTTCTTTCTGCACACAACCAAGCATACACTGTGATTGTTGATAGCACATATCAAGTTGACCAGAGCCAATCACAGGCAGCATCTGACAATGGCCTACACCTGAGTCTTTGCAGATCTGCCTAATACATAGGAAAAAATGCAAAGGAACAACAAAAATTGGAAGACAAAGAAACAGACCCCAAATGAAAGAACAAGAGAATTCTCCAGAAGAAGAACTAGATGAAATGGGGACAAGTATTTATCAGATAGATATTGAATAATATGCAACAGCATGAAAAAAATCATAGAAACCATAAAAAAGAACCCGTCAGAAATAAAGAATGCAATATCTTAAATAAGTAATACACTGGAAGTAATAAACAATAGATTAGATGAAGCATAGGACTGAATCAGTGATTTGGAAGACAGGATAGATAAAAATACCCAGGCAGAGCAGCAAAAAAAAAAAGAATTTTAAAAAATGAGGAAAGCTTAAGAAAAATTTTGAACTATGTGAAGCATAACAATGTCTCCATCATGGGAATACCAGAATGAAAAGAGAGTGAGCAAATGATAGAGAACCTATTTGAAGACATAATGACCAAAAAACTCCCCCACCTGGTGAAGGAAAGAGACACACAAGTCCAGGAAGTTCAGAGATTCCCAAACAAGTTGGACCCAAAGAGGCCTACATGAGATACATCACAATTAAAATGACAAGGTCTAAAGACAAAGAGAGAATCCTAACAGCCACAAGAGAAAAGCAAGTAGTTACTTACAAGGAAGTACCAATTGTACTATCATCTGATTTCTTAACAGAAACATTTCAGGTCAGAGTGGAGCAGCAAAAATATTCAAGGTAGTGAAAAACAAGAATCTACAACCAGTTATTTTACCCAGCCGGGATATCATTTAAAACTGAAGGACAAATAGGTAGCATCCCAGACAAGGAAAAGCTAAAGGAACTTGTTAATACCAACCAATACTACAACAAATGTTAAAGGACTTACTTTAAGGGAAACAAGAAGAATAAAAAGAGAAAGAACAAGAAACAGAGAAAAATAGTCTGACAATAAAATGACACTAAATATGTATCTATCAATAATCACATTAAATGTAAATGGCTTAAATGTTCCAACCAAAAGACATAGAGTAGCTTAATGGGTAAGAAAACAAGACCCATGTGCTGCCAAGAGACCCACTTCAGATCATAAGATATACACAGACTAAAAGTAAAAGGATGGAAAAAGATATTCTATGCAAATGGAAAAGAAAAGCTGGGGTAGCAGTACTTATATTTGGCAAAACAGACTTTCAAACCAAGATTATACTATAGTAAGAGACAAAGAAGGCTATATAATCATAAAGGAAACAATCCAACAAGAGGATATAACCTTAGTAAACATTTATACACCCAACACAGAAGCACCTAAATATGTGAAGTAAATTTTGATGGGCATAAAAAGAAAGATAGACAGAAATACAGTTATAATCAGGGATTTTAACACCCCATTGTCTTCAATGGATAGATCTTCTAGACAGAAAATCAACATGGAGACAGCAGTTTAAATGACATGCTAGATCAAATGGATTTAATTGATACCTTCAGAACATTTCATCCCAAAGCAGCAGGATCTACATACCTTTCAAGTGAACAAGGAATATTTCCTAGGATTGACTACATGTTAGGACACAAACTTAATCTTAATAAATTTAAGATGATTGAAATCATATCAACCATCTTCTCTGACCACGATGCTATGCAACTAGAAATCAATCACAAGAACACTGAAAAACATGCAAATGCATAAAAGCTAAATAACATGTTATTAAATAATGAATGGGTCAACAATGACATCAAGGAAGAAATCAAAATATTTCTTGAAACAAATGAAAATGAGGGCACAACAATCCAAAATCCAAAATGGGACACTTGGAAAGCAATCCTAAGAGAGAAATTCATAGCTTTACAGACCTATCTCAGTAAGTAAGTAAGTAAGTAAGTAAATAAATAAATAAATAAACAGGCAAGAAAAAGATCAAATAAACCATCTAAATTTACACTGAAAGGAACTTGAAAAAGAACAACAAACAAAGCCCAAATTGAGCAGTTAGGAGGAAATAATAACAGTGAGAGCAGAAATAAACAATATAGAGCCTAAAATAATAATACAAAGATCTATGAACCCAAGAGCTGGTTCTTTGAAAAGAAATAAGATTGACCAACCTTTAACCAGACTCATCAAGAAAGAAAGAGAAAGCACCCAAATATGTAGAATCAGGAATTAAAGAGGATAAATAACAGCAGACACCAAAGAAATGCAAAGGATTGTGAGAATGTAAGGGGGGATGTAAGGAAGCCCCCCCTTAATGGCCTTGGCTAATCCCCCTTAACAGCCTTGGCTCTTGGGCAGCAGCCAGCTTGAGTGATAAGAAATGCGCCAAAAAACTAGGTCTAACTTTGCACTTGCTTCTGTACATCCGCTTGTGCCACGTAGGCTAGGGAGTAAAGCTTCAGCTATAAAAGTTGCTGCTTGCCTCAGGCTGGGGCCCAGAATTTGGAGAGCTTCTCCTCTGGGACCGCACACGTGAATAAAGGATCGTACTCCTGCACCTCCCCAGTGTCTGGTCAATTTCCTTCTGAATTCTGATAGAACAAGAAAATATTACAAATAACTATATGCCAACAAACTGGACCACCTGGATGAAATTATAAATTCTTAGAAACACATAATCTTTCAAAACTAAATCAGGAAGGAGAGAATCTATATATAAACAGATTTCACCTAGTGAAATTGATGTACTAATCAGAAAACCCCCAACAATAAAAGCTCTAGACCACATGGCTTCACAAGTAAATTTTACCAAACATTCTGAGAAGAACTAACACATCTTCTTCTCAAACTAGTTCATAACACTCAAGAGGAAGGAAGGATCCCAAACTTGTTTCAAGAAGCCAGCACTACCCTAATTCTATAGCCAAATAAAGATACTACAAAGAAAGAAAACGATAGGCCAATATTTCTGATAAACTTAGATACTAAAATCCTCAACAAAATATTAGCAAACTGAAATCAGAAATCCATCAAAAAGATCATATACAATGATCAAGTTAGATTAATCCCAGGAATGAAAGTTTGGTACAGCATTCGCAAATCAATAAATATGATTCACCACATAGACAAACTCAAAGGTAAAAACCACATGATCAGATCAATAGATGTAGAGAAAACATTTGATAAACTCCAACACCCATTTATGATAACCCTCAGCAAAATGGGAATGGAAGGAACATACCTAAACATACTAAAGGCCACATATGACAAATCCACTGCCAGCATCATATTCAATGGGCAAAAACTACAAATGTCCCCCTTAAGATAAGGAGTAAGACAGAGATGTCCATTTTCACCTCTCTTATTAGACATAGCAGTGAAAGTCCTAGCCACAGGAATCAGAAAAGAAGAAATAAAAGGCTTCCAAATGGAAAGGAAGAAGTAAAACTGTCTTTATTTGTAGATGACATTATACAGTACCCCCAAAGATTCCACCAAGAAACTACTAGAACTGATAAATTCAGCAAAGTAACAAAATACAAAATTAATATGGAAGAAATAAACTGAAGAAGACACATGTAAGTGGGAGCATATACCATATTCTAGATAGGAAGAATTAACATTGTTAAAGTGTCCATACTACCCAAAGCAATCTATAGATTCAATACAATTCCTATCAAGATTCTAATGATGTATTTTACAGAACTAGAACAAATATTCCAAACATGTATATGGAATCATAAAAAGCCCCATATAACAGCAGTGATCCTGAGAAAGAAGAACAAAGTTGGAGAAATCACACTACCTACTCTCAAACTACACTATCAGGCCATAGTAATCAAAGCAGCATGGTGTTGGTACAAAAACAGACACATAGATCAACGGAAAAGAATAGAGCCCAGAAATAAGTCACCTTTATAGTCAATTAATATTTGATGGAAGAAGCCAGCACAAAGAAGGACTAAAGATAGTTCATTCAATAAATGGTGTTGAGAAAATGAACGGATGCATGCAAAAAAAAAAAAGGAAAGGAAACTGTCTATCTTCTTATACCATACAGAAAAATAAATTCAAAATGGAACATAGACTTAAATGCTAGGCCCAAAACATAGGCAATGAAATATCAGTTGTTGCAATATTTTATAAAGTATATTTCCCCAGGCAAAGGAAGCAAAAGAAAAAAAATTTAAATGGGACATCAAACTAAAAGGTTTTTGCACATCAAGGAAATCATCAACATTATAAAAAAGACAACCCATGAAATGGGAGAACATATTCACTCATACATCTGATAAAGGGTTAATATCCAAAATTTATAAAGAACTTACAAAACTCAACACCAAAAAACAAACAACCTAATTATAAAATGGGCAAAGGACAAGTGAATAGATACTTCTCCAAAGAGGACATACAGATGGCCCACAGACACTAGTCATCAGAGAGATGCAAATTAAAACCACAATGAGATACCACCTCACATCTGTCAGAATGACAATCATCAGTAAATCAACAAACAAGTGCTGGTGAGGATATGGAGAAAGGGAACCCTTTTGCCTGTTTGTGGTAATGCAGACTGGTGCAGCCACTGTGGAGGGCAGTATGAAGATACCTCAAAAAATTAAAAATGGATCTGCCTTTCTACCCAGCTATCCCACTTAGCCAGTAAATGACAAAGCTGGGAGTCAAACAGACATCCGTTGACTTTATAATATCAAAGAGGATTTTAAAGAGTGCTAATTTGTGACAATGTCTGAAACTTGCTATACTTCCAAACAGCCACCATACTCTGGTCTGACTGTAATTTCAGCATAGATGGCTTATTTTTTATTAGGGGCATGGGCCTCAGCTTTTCTACCAAGAATTATTTGTCCTGAGCCTCAGCCCACTTAGCTGAGCCCTAAGTCCTGTTTAGCTTTTGCCAACCTTCTTTTCAAAAGGGCACATTTCCATGTCTCTTTCCCAGGACAGTTTCCAGGTCCTGAGTTCAACTAAGTCTGTCACTTGGACTAATCCTTTCTAATTCTAGTCCCAGGAAAAGGAGCAGTGGGATCCATGTTTAGATGTAAACAAGGAGAAAGGAACAAATTTTAACTTTCATAATTAAATCAGACTACACTGAGATAAGAAAATAAAAGTGCTTGCTATTTGGATAGAGCTTGATCATTTATAAACCACATTTCATATAAAAGTTTACCTTTGTAATAATTACCCTCATTTGATAGATAAGAAAATTGTGAAGAATTAATGGTTTACTTAAAGATTATTTGGTTTATAAAGACCAAAATTCTGGATCATCCTTAGCCACTGCCATCCATTTGATTGATATAAAATCTTAAATCCTAAGTCAACTTTTTAAGTAATTTCAATTTTAGTTTATATCTACATATTTTGGTGGTAATTTATATCAGACTAAACTACTCATATTGCAATTTAAAAAATTGTACCTAAAAGGATAGTTTGGTTTTGTTCTCAGTGTCTACTATATATGGAAAAACACTTTTAATGCAAAAATACTTCATTGGGCTTTTAACTTTCAGAGAACATGTGACTCTCATATCGGCTGATTTTGCATTATGAAAAAAACATTGAGAATTATGTTCTGCATTTAACAAAGCTGATCTTGTGCTCCCTTCTTCATCACTACAGAGGGCAGCAACAGACAGCAGAGCTCCTTAGCATCTCAGAGGAAATGTTAAAAGTTCCTGGTAAACAAGAGAGTTAAAAACAAAGTCATGCTTTGATCACTCCAAATTTTCTTTTGCCTTTATGTTGTTTAACATTAATCACACCTATAAACTTTTATAATGTTATCAAACAAATGGATATGTAAAGTACCATGAAAGACAAGATTTTTTTCAAAAGTTTAATCCAAGATGTAATTAAGCTAAAACCAGCACTATACAATAAGCAATGTGTCTTGTAATGTTGTGATAAATGAAATCTAGTCCTCTATTTTTCCTTTGGTTACTTTTCTTACTCATATTTTCTTTAAATTTCTATCTTTGCAAGTGAATGTACTTTATAATATACATTGATGATTATTATAAATATTATTTTTTAAATGTACCAAAATGTGTTTTCAGTTAATAAGAACTTTAGAGGACATGGTTTTAAAATAGGATGATTTACCTGCAAAGTGCCTTCAGGACAGAAATAATTGTGAATAGCAGTTTGCAAGAATGAGGACTGCACTTGCTTCTTTGCTTGGTTGCATAGGTCTAAAGACTGATTGTACATGCAAAGGAGGGCAGCAAAGGTCTTATGATCAAAAAGAAGAATGACTGACAACACAGAGCTACTTCAAAGGAACTAATGGAATAATTAGTCCCAAAAAGACCAAAAAAGACTGAAGAATTCATGATGTCATAAAAAGCAGAGCTACTTAAATTGGATTAGAAAATAAAAATGACATGAACATTGTAAATATTCACAGATCACATCATTGACGTGTAATGTGCCGTTAAATGATGTCAAATTAAAGGGGAAATTACATGTGTTAGAACTAGGATGAATAAAAAGAAGACATTTAAAAATACATGGTCCTTCAAGTGAAAATTCCTAACATATATTACATAGATGATCATCTCCCAGACAGTGAAACTGAGTGAATGAAATGTAAAATAAAATATGGGGGAAAGATACTGGCAGAAAAACAACTCATTTTCATACTTCATACGGTAGTGAACTATAAATTTAAGCAGAGCTATTTTGGGAATTTGTTTTATACAAAGCACACCCAAACATGGTTAGAGTAAATAACTGATAATGCCATTAAACTCTTAAAATCTGTCTTGGATCAGACCTAAATGTTGAATTAGTATGTAAATTTGTCAGAAAAAGATGGATTCTTAGGTCTATTTTGATTTGCATATGCTCAATTTTCTCTTGTTAATTATATATGTTGTTTGAATTATTTCAATCATTTCGGATTTGTTTTGAGACATATAAGTGATAAAAAGAGAAACAAGAATACTTTGTGAGGCAAGTGTAATATCTTTTCTTTTCCTGTGTCTTCCTAATATCTCTCGCTAACAAGTGTATTATTAACATACAACTAACCTGTACTTAACATGCAACTGAAATACTTCCGAAGTGCTTGAGTAACTTGGGCAATAAAAAATGTTTAGCAAAGCAACATTTCCATTCCAGACACATCTGATTTTTGACACATACTTTAGAAAGTATTAAATAAAGAACATTTTCCTTTTTAACTGACTTATTCTATTTACCTATTTTTACTGTAAGTTCAGCTTTACTTGACTCTTCTGTCATATTAACAAGATAGCAAATACCTTTTTTATATGAAAGCTTATTGTTAATAACAGTGAGTATATTGTACTAAGTAGCCTTAGTACCTCAAATTGACATGCACAAAAAAAAACAACAAATAAATAGCAGATATTACAATCTTTCCAACTGAAAATATACTCCCAGTTCCCAAAACAATCTTTCTTCATTCTGAAAAATTCCATTAGTTTATGATTTTTCTAAAACAAAATTAAGAAAAATAAAAGTAATTCAGATTTCAATGAAATAGTCCCAAGAGTGCTTTATCAATAGACAATCTCCAGTTTTGAATAAGTTTATTTAAGCATTTCACAAAGCTCATGGGACTTAATTTGGCTACTTACAGCCTCCACAAAGGAAGACTGAACTTTCTCATAATACAATTTGGCAAGCAGTGGTTGTTTGCATAATGGTGAAAAGTGTGTCTCCCCTTCTTGCATGGTTCTACAGAAATTTGTAAAATACAATGCCCATTCTTCAAAAGAAAGAATAAAATACTGTAGAACAGATGCTTAGAGTTATTTTATAGACAAAAAAAAAAAAAAAAAAAAAAACCCAAAAAACAAGTATTGAAAAATCAGTATATAAAATGCTAAGCTCTTTTTCAAGTTAGACCAAAGGGTACTGATAATTTATTACTTCAGGAAAAAGGGAGGAAATCTACTATGAACCAGATTTTGAGTAGTCACTTTACATATGTAATTATTTTAATTCTCATAATAGTAATGAAATGGACCAGAGAAATAAGATAAATATTCAAGTTCAGCCATATAAGCTATTTATGAAAATAAAACTTTAACCATTTTACCTGATTTCAAAGTTGCTCTTTCTCTAAAAGGCTTATTTTTTTTAATCTTATATTCTAGAACTTTTATGTGTAAAAATGAATTTTACAAGAAGACAGAATATTGGCATGATTTGGGAATAAAATTTTGGCCCTGGTCCCAGAAACTCCTACCTTATAGAAATCTAGTGGTATCCATGACTAAGAGTAAGAAAACTAACAGTGAGCCATAAGACCTAAAATTTGTGCCCTTACCATCAACCAGCTTTGTTCTTGAGCAAGTCACTTATGTTCTTTGTGCCACAGCTTCTGGAAGACTACAATAAGGATAATAACAATACTGCCTAGGATTGTTCTCAGAGTTAAAGCAACTAAAGTTGCAATTGCTGTGTAGAATTTAAAAACATTAATTTGGGGTGGGATATATCCAAAACTACTATTAATAAGAAAAATGCAAAAGAAAATAGAGAAAAAGATGAAAATATGAGAGAATGTGAATCAAACCAATGATTGTAATTGCTATTACTCATTATGTGGACTTAAGCATAAACATTTAAATGCACATTGAATTTTCAGCACTCTACAGAAGAAAAATATTAATATTAGGTTTTCATTTCTGAAAGAAAAAGTAATTCATAACCATAATATTTTTAGAAGCAATTTGAAGTTTCTGGCTATCCTAGTTCGATCTTTATTTGAAGGAGAAAGCATATAAGACTGGGTTATCCATTCACTCCCTCTCTATTTGAGGAGGGAAAATTCTCTTCAGTAATGGCTGATTGTTTTTGAAGTGTTCTGAACATTTTAAGTTATCAATGTAGACTGTACCAGTGTGGAAGCTTTTGAAGGATTAATAAAGCTGTTCTGAAGATTTCTACTGCAAATGTGGCAGGCAGGAAGGGTATATATGGCCTAAGGTAAAAGCCTTGACAAGACAGAAAATATCTGGATCCTGAATTGGCCTGGGCTATGACAAGTGATTGTAAATTTCCCTTTGCAATCCATAATCTTGTCAGAAACTAATGTAATTCTCTCTGTTGCAATTTCATTTATATTTAGATTAACTTTAATGTAGAAAGTGAACTGAGTACTGGGTATAAACTATTTTAGTGACTCAATGGGTAGAGAGTTTGTAATTGTACCAACATTTTTAAGCCAGTTGCAATGATTGCAAAGCTAATCATTTAAGAAGAATTCATATATGCATATTCTTTTAATATCCGCACCCGTGGATATATTTATTGACTTTTGAAAGAGAAGAAGTGATGGTGTGTGCGTGAGAGGAAGGCATTGATGGTGCTTCCTGTACCTGCCCCAATCAGGATTTGAACCCCACAACCTAGGTGTGTGCCCTGACCAGGAATCAAACCCACAGCGTTTTGGCGTACAAAACAACGCTCCAACCAACTAAGCCACCTGACCATAGCTGAATACAAATATTCTTGTTTACATTATCGGAGGTTTAGTTCCTGAGTAACATTACATCTCAAAGAAAAAGTGTCATAAGATGTTAGAATGTTCCTACATTTTATCATGTATCTCAGTAACTAATAGATTTAAATAATGGTCATTTAAAAAAGCAATCTATGAAGAATAATATCATATCATTTAAGTAAATTAATCTTTTCTGGAGGTGGTAGAGTATAACTTAAAGAAGAATATTTTCTTCTAAATTAATACAAACATGAACAAGAGAGAATTGGTCATAAACAATGTATACTTACCCTACAACATTGGGGAAAAGCTGATAAAGCCAGGGCATTAACCATAAAAAGTAATTTTCCATTATTTATTATCTTCAAAAGTAAGTGCTGAGGACAAGAAATACACACTTGTGTTCTAAAGCATTCTAACCCCACCCCAGGGAGAAATTTACTCATATGAATTAATACAAAATCTACAATTTTATCACACTATCAAGAATAAAAATACCAAATAATAAAAAAATTGAATATTTTTATTTAGGTCATTTATAAATCTTATTTCTGATTTTTTCATGACACTATTACTTCAGAAATGCTAATATGGATTCATCTAAACTTACTGAATAGAGTTCCATGAGAACAAAATAATTTTCATATATGTCTAAAACAGAGAGGAAATCAAGAAATAGGTTTTTATTTGTAATATATTATTATTTGAGCTAAGAGTTATTTCTAAAAATATGTGCTGTTCTCTGAGTTGAAATGGGTATTTTTCTCTCATTGATAATGAAAGGAATACAATAATATTAAAAATAATTTAATAAATAAAAATATTTAGTCTGGGGCCCTGAAAGCAAAGAAGGTTGTGATAACTTTTGATAAGGAATTCTGATGAAGTAGTAGTTCTTTTTCTGATATATGAGCAACAGAGTTACAGAAGGAAACATTCAGTTTATAATAAGGAAAAGTTTTACAAAGATAGCACAAGATAGTTTCAGAAACATTAAACCCAATACAGTGTTTAAAATTTTATCATAAGAATAAACATCTAGAAATGGAGGGGCCAATTAGAATTTGTAACTCCACTCTTATAGTTAGGGTATTTAGAACGTATAGATATAAAATAATTCTATGAAACCATAGCCACGCTTTCTCACACGTCTCAGGATTCTTTTTACAGTGTGTGTGTGTGTGTGCACGCGCGCGCTCACACAGGTGAGTGTGACTTCCTTATTTTTCCCAATTATAACTCTGTATAACAATCTCCACCTTGAAAAACAGAATAGCCCACTCACTATTTGCTATTTCAACACCTTGATTTTTCCTCTAGCCTTCAGTCTCTTTTTACTCAAGAATGTGGTGCCTCTTCTTCCCTTCTATAAACAAGAGATTTTTAAACTTTTTTTTTTTTTTAAGTAATGCTTCTTTCCTTTGAAATTGCTCTAGTTTGAACTTTTCCTTTACTTGCCTAGAACTTCACACCATGGCATATTTGTCTTCCTTAGAAAATGCCTTCCCTTCTTCTCCTCGAGCTTATCTTTGGTTTTGACTTCTCACCATTTGCAATCGCCCTCCAGCAGCTCTGCTACAAATCTCACCATTGCCCAGTTTTACTCTCCTACAATGTGGATATCTTCCCACAACTGTGTCCAAAATACTCTTCATAAATGTTAGCAAACCATCTAGTCACGAATTGCAAAGTAAAAAAGAATGTTGCTTTATAATTTATTAGATGTTGTCTTCCTGATATCTGAATTTTGTTAATAGCATAACCATCGTCGCACTCAAAATTCTCTTGGATTCTTCATTCCCCTTTGATCAGTTCCATGACTAACTTATGACTGACCAAGAGTAATACATTCCATCTCCTTCCATTGTGAAATGAGGTTATTTTCTGAGAAAAGCACAGAAAATCTGAAAGAGAAGCTTCAAGAATTATAATGAAATTGCTAAGAATGAAGTATGGAACTACTAAGAGACACTGAGACTTGACCGACATGAGAAAAACTACAGACTGAGGATGTGGTCTTTATGTTCCAATGTATGTTTGCTATTGGATATATTGATAGGCAGGAGCGCAACATTATTTTTTTATGCACAATAAAAGCTTTATAGAAAAAAAGGTGACTGTACTCGAATGCTCTTATATGCTTTCTTATGTACACTTTTCTTAAGGTAAAGTCAGTTTTGAAATATGGCCCTTAATTTTGGTGTTGTTGATGTTGTTTTTTCTCCTAAAACTTTCTTTACAGGGGAATTACCTACTATGTTACTATCTCTTATCACAAAGCAAAATATGTAAAATTGAATTTGAATTTTCAATAATAACCAGAGGGTAAAATGCTGTGAAGACTCTGCTGGTGAACTACGTTGTATGATATGCATGGGATAATAGAAACAATGATTGGTTAAGGCAAAAAAACTTTGGAGTTTTTTTTATTTCATTTTTTAGTTTTAGAAAAATAGTCATTTTCCAGATATAGTAAAAATCCAGGTTTTAGATAAAACAATTTATTAAAATCTTGTGCCAGCTTCTTCTTACTTGTATAAAATATAGATGAAATATCCTTCTAAACATTTAAGTATTTTTAATTAGGGAATTAAATGTTTTTAATTAGCATGAGATAATTTGGTTTATTCCATCATTAATTAAGCCAATTACTCTTTTGCTGAAAACTTTTAACTTCCCTCTGAATGTAGTGTTAAGTTCAATATTGATTTGGCATAAGTATTTATAAATAAGAAATAGATCAACATTGTTGTACACATATATATTTTTACTTTTCTCATTTTTAATTTTACTATAGATGCTGGGAGTACATCATCCCAGTATTATACTTTTGCAGACATGAGAAGATATAAATATTTTCTACTTGGAATTGAATAATAAATAATAATGAGTAGCTTAAACTTAATATCACCCAATCTGATGGTTCTAGAATCATTATGATTAAGATTGCTTCATAGATTTTCCAGGGGATAAAAAACATTGATTTATGTTAAAAATATTTGCACATGGCATAAACATTAAGTATATTTAGAATGGATACCATTTTTTTTAAAGATTTTACTTATTATTTTTCAAAGAGAAGAGAAAGGAGAGAGGCAGAAAGGGAAAGAAACACCACTATGTGAGCTGCCTTTCACCTGCCTCCAGCTACGGACCTGGCCGGAGACCTGGCTTACAACCTGGGTATGTGCCCTGGCTGGGAATTGAACCAGCAACCTTTGGGTTCGTCCATTCTTTCAAATATTTTTAATTAGCACTCTTTTATTGATTTTTATTAAGATATAAATGACGTATAATATTGTGTAAGTTTCATGTGTTGGTTTGATTCATTTCAATATGAGTCCCACTGTAGTGTTAGCTAACACCTCTATCATATCATATAATTATCCTTTTTTTTTTTTTTTTTTTATGTTTGTGGTGGAAAACTTCACCAACATCTGGGTCAGTTGGCTGGCACTTCCTGGTTTATCCTCTTCTTATTTTTCATTTTTACTGAATGTATTGTGGTAGCATTGATTAATAAGATTTAATGCAAGTTGGTGCAACCACTGTGAAAAGTCATGCAGCGTTACGTCAAAAAATTACAAATGAAGCTGCCTTATGTTTCAGTCCTTCCACTTCTAGTAAATTATTCAAAGAAACTTGAAACGCTAATTTGAAAAAATATATGCACCCCTGCATAGATTAGTGGCAACATTTATTATAGACAAGATTTGGAAGCAGGCCAAGTGTTCTTCTATAGATGAGTAGATAAAAAAGATGTAGTTTATTTACACAATGGAATACTACATGGCCATAATAAAGAAGGAAATATTACCTTTTGAAACAACATGGATGCACCTGAAGAAAAATTATGCTAAATGAAATGAACTGGTCAGAGAAAGACAAGTGCTGTATGATTTCACCCATATGAGGAATCTAATGAACAAAATAAAGAACAACAAAATAGAAACAGATTCATAGGTAGAGAGCAGACTGACAACTGTCAGAGAAGAGGGGATGGCAGGGCTGGATAAGAAAGGTAAAGGGATTAAGCAAAACAAAACAAAATAGAAAACAAAACCAAAAAAACCTCATATCAATAACAGTATGATGACCTTTTCATTGATTTTCAAATCTAAGTAAAGAAAAAAATTACTGCAAAGGAAACAAAATATCAAACCAAAAAATAAACATAGATTTTTAAAAAGAATATAAACTTGTATAAACTTAATTTCATTTGCTGTGGTTTCTCCTTATAGACATAGAAAATGGGTAACGTTTAATACTTGTCCCCTGGTTTGCTAAGCCAAAGAGTCAAGACAGCTCTTTAAAAAGGAATCTGCATATTTTCCATTCAATGAAGGTTTGTTTATGAAATAAAGCAGAAGGAAACTGAGCAAAAACCTGAAAATTTAATTTATCCTACAAGTAATTTGTATAATTTGGGAATAGAAATGTATTGATTTTCTTAAGAACAAGGATTTCTGTCTAATTTCTCAACTATGTCTCTACTTTGTATTTTAGTCTTATTAAATGGAAACCAAGTAGAGGAATGTACTGGAAATTCTTAATCACAAATATTATCAAGGGCGTGATAGTATTTCAGAAGTTTAGATTGCTGTCAGCCTATCTCCAACAGTTGATTTTGCCTCATTCTGAAATGAAATTTCTCAATATCTCTGTTCCCTCAGATTCTAATTAAGTGTTTGCAAAACTGTCAGGGTTACTTCCTGAAAGGGAAAGAGAAAAAGAATGTGAAAAGGAAAAGGAGATAATTTAGGACTAATATTGTCACTCAAACTTTGTTCCCATTCTTGTTTCATCAGCTATCATAGTGCTGCCCTTGCCATGATTTGGCCACACTGGCAAATCTGCTCTTTCCAAAAAACACATGCCCTTTCACATCTTGATACATTTCCTTTTCTTTTGCTTTCCATCTATTCCAGAATGTTTCTCCCTGTCCATGCTTATCTCTTCTTTAATTAAGAACATGGCCAGGTGCCATTTCTTTCATGAAGATTTTTCTAATAACAGAATTTGTTGCTCTTTCTAGTGTGTCCTTATTCCACCTAGATTATAATCTCTTTCAGAACAGAAATCATATCATGGTTGATGATAATAAATGTTTCTTAGGCTTAATTAAATTGAACTTCAGACTCAAATAAACATACTTTCTGCATGAAGCATTTTCTGATCCCCTCTGCTATATAAGACTTCCTTGAGTGTGACTATTTTCATTCTTTTATGCCACTGACTTTATTCTTTTTTTTTAAGATTTTATTTTATTATTATTTTTTAGAAAGAGGGGAAGAGAGAGAGGTAGAGAGGGAGAGATGCATCAATGTATGGTTGCTTTTCACCTCCCTCCAGCCACAGACCTGACTGGAGACCTGGCTTGCAACCTGGTTATGTTGCCCTGGCTGGGAATCGAACCTGCAACCTTTGGGTTCACAGGCCGGTGCCTTATGACTTTATTCTTATAGTATAATATTATACATATGTGGAAAAACATCACTTCATTCCCAATACATGTCATAAAATGTTTGGTGATTAAAAAAATAGAGTGAGTTACATGTTACATGTCACAGGTGTTCAGATATTTATTAAATAGATTTTATTATTTCAAATATCTAGATGGTATTCAGCCATTTGCTATGAAAAGAGACATTTATTAAAGAAGATACAAGGTATAAGAAACATTGTATATAAGACAATGACACCTCAGTCCCTTTCATGGTAGGCACCTTGGGACCTCACACAGTTCCACCAAGTCTTGTTCAGCTATCCCATTGTATTTCCCTGAATCTCACCGATGGTCTGAAACCGCTTCCCTTTCAAAGGTGATTTTAGTTTTCAGAAAAGCCGAAAGTCACAGGGTATCAAATCTGGGCTGTGGGGGTCTAAGTGACCTAAGTGATTTAAGGTTTCACCAAAAAGCTCTGTGTGAGACATCATGCATGGAACAGGTGCATTGTCATGATGAAGCTGCCAATCACCAGTTGCCCATAGTTGTGGCCTTCTGCATCATCTGAATAGTTTTTGAAGAGGAATGTTCAAGTTTAGCCCAAAATTTGATGCAGATTTGTTGCTCTACTCACTCATTTTGAATGCAACAGCCACACAGTACACATGCTCATTCATCAGTGCTTTCTGCCCCCACTGAGTAGTATAGTGAAGTCGTCTTTGTTCACACATGCACATTCCAGTCCACTCTTCCTGGCTTCCAGGTTACATCAACGTCACGCAAACCATTCATGTCACGGTAACAAAGGTTGGACTATTTCCAGATAGATTATCAGATCCAAATGGTCATTATCTTCAAATCCATATGGTCAAATTAAGTATAAGTTTTGTGACATTATGTGATCTTTATAGAATTCTAACATTAAAAGTATAGTACAAGTTTGAAATTACATTTAGATGTCATAAAAATTTAATTAATTTTAATGTGAAATTTTCAATAGAGTATTATTTGATAATTAAAGACATAAACATTTTGAAAATTGAAGATATAGTCTTTATAAACAGTATTGATATCAGGTAATTTGAGTCCCATAAAAGCTATCTCCTAAACTTAGCACATTAAAAATATCATTTTTAGTTCCAAAAAATCATGCTGAAATTATGATCAAGGAAGATATATTTTATCCACCTACGGACAAGCTAAATTTTCTTTCCCTCTCAATATAATGCTATTCTTATTATTAATAAAAGTCCTTTTTGAACACTTAAAGGTAAAAAAGGAATGAACCAATTCTGTTTTACTTCAACAGAGAAATAGTACATTGTGTTATTGTAATCTGACTTGTATCCTACTTATAAAGCACTGGGAATTATTACTTTAAATTATGTTGTTAGAGTAGATTTTCTGAAGCTTAGTATATTGTACTGTAATATAATTGCTAAATGCAAATGAGATACTGTACAGCTCTTGCATAGGGTTGTTCATGAAAGGCAAGCATTTTACATATTACAGTGCAGTACATATTATTAAGAAACAAATTATAACAAAACTTACTTTGGTATGAAGACAGATACTGTAGCTTTATAATAAGTAACTGTATAGTAGGGTATGTATATAACAAATCTGCCACCTGCCAAAAAATTCAACTATTAAAAGCAAGAAATATGCCAGGTGAGGCAGCACTATACCTTTAAAGATTTCCACTTGTTCACATTACTTCATGTCAGAGTAACACTAACACCTGAAAGTCATTTTAGCTTCCAAATATTAACCAACATGTTTTGGTCAAAGTCTGAGTTTCATCCAGTAATATTCCTGCGAGGTGAAAGAGGAAAATTCTGCCTCTCAATTTTCAGGGTCAGAAGCTCCTATCTCCTTCATCTACATATAACTAGTATCAGTTACACATTAATTAATTACATGTGAATATCTTATCTTTCAACTGTATTTCATCTGAATGAGGACAACAGCCATACCTTGTACTCCTTCTCCCTCATCCAGGGTGAATTTGGAATCAATCTTAGATGAAGAATTAATTTAATTTCTTTTTTTATCAATGTATGGTTGCTTTTCACCTGCCTCCAGCCACAGACCTGACGGGAGACTTGGTTTGCAACCTTGTTCTGTACCCTGGCTGGGGAATCGAACCTGCGATCTTTGGGTTCGCAGGCCGGCACTTTATCCATTGATCCACCAGCCAGGGCTTAATTTAATTTCTTTACAGTTATTTTCTTTTTTCCAAAAAGTAGCCTGCACCAAATGAACTCTAAAATCTCACAAAGATCAAAGATTGTATGGAGTATGATCTAGAAATTACTTAGAAAAGTAACTGTGAACTGGTTAAATGAAGTAACAAAATTGTTAGTAAACAAGGCTCTATGGAGTAAAAGGTATATAAATGCACAAAAGATTATGAATAACAACACTGTTTAAGATTGGAATAGCCTACAAACTCTCAAAACCATCATTATAGCTGGTAAGGATAAACCATGTACCACCATGCAGTCACACTGAAGCATTAAGCCCTGCCTAACACACCCCATCTTTATACAGATTGTGGGGAGATGGTCACTGGGAAAACAGGAAGGTGAAACCACAGTGATTAGTACTACAAATAGCCAACTGGTCAACAAATTATAAAACAAAACTCCTCAAAGATATATTTTTTACTATTTCTAATCATAGCATTAATTAAATAAAGCATTAATTAAAAAGAGAGGGGAAAAAAGCAGGGACACCAATGGGTTTGTTTCATGCTGAAGAAACCAGCTCAAAAGCAATTCATTATTAATGCCTGAATATTCTTGCTAAACAGTCCTGATTATTTCACAAGAAAGAGGTCAAGGTAGTGGAGAAAGGGATTTAATCAAATAAACTCTCAATCTCTCTCCAAATAGCATTTTCATCCAGCTGCATGTAAATTCATCAGATGACTAGCCTCCAAAAGCACAGGCAAGGTTAATCTGCTATGACTGTTAAAACTTCTATGATATGCCTATTGAATAAAGATTTAAAATGAGATGAACCGTGCAAGTTACCCCAAATTAGATTTTTTTTTACTCATAAAATACATGAAATTTCCACTGTTAAAAAGAAACAAACAAATAAACCAAATTTATTCCATCTGAATTAGCATTTATTGTCAATTTCTTAAGAAGTTCTTTGTAATGTTTGGTAGCTTTAATTCGTTGAGATTTTTTAGGGCTCTCTTAGGTTCTAGAAATCCAAAATGCTTCCACTCTGATTGGAATTAGCTAAAAACCTTAAGACCTTAGAAATCATATAAAAGAAGACAGGTTGTAATAACTTTTGCAATACTTTAAAAGTCATGCTGATTTACTTCTGCTTATATGCAAGATTATAAAATTCATCACATTTTTATCCAACGGCAATATTGCTGGCAAACATTACCAAGTGTGTTGGTGATTTATCACTTAAAAGACAAATACAATTTTAATTTCTAATTTTGAAAATGTAAGAATGGTTGGTGATAAGACCGGAAAAGCATATATTAGTGTTTATTGTCACAGACAAGGAAAATACATATAAGGGTAAAATAGCTGCACAAACAAATTTACTGATATATTTTTGTCTGCTGCATTCTCTGTAAAACTATATAATTGTGTATAAATATATTTATACAAGTTAAAATCATGTTTTAAAATAAGGTAAGGCATTCAATATGTTTTATTTTGAGAATGAAAAACTGTGAATTAATTTTCTTAAAAAATAGAAAATTATGTGATGTAGATGTTTGTAAAATTTATTAAAAATGTAAGAGCATAAATAATGTTTGAGAAAAATAATTTACTTTCAGTAATAAATAATTTAACTAGAATTTTAATATGAATCCAATGTCACAATAGTAAACCTATATGAAGATTTTTAAAGCACCTGTGATATCTATATCCTACGAACATTCATCTTGTGGGTTTTTTAGTTTATAATTTCAAAGTCAATATGAAAACATGCTACACCATGGTAATGTTTAATTCAGCCTACCGCTATTTTAATAGCCCTTATAATATTTTTCTTTCCTGCTACATTTATAAAATTGCTTTTATGTTGCATATTCTAATACTATAGTTCAGAAATAAAGCAGCAGTTAATAAATCTTCAAAAAAATTAAAATGTTTTTCTGCTGGCATTCTTTGCCTTTTTAGCTCTCAGCACTTTTCTTGAATCTTAGACACCATTTTACATGAGGGCAATTTCTAAAAAGCAAAATATAACTGTCTAATTAAGGGCTGTGTGATTGGCTAGTTCGCAGTCTCTCTGACAGTTGTGACAAATACACATATTGGCACAGCCCTAACCTCACTTCACAGTTTGCAACACAAAGATGGTATTTTCAGAAATGTGGAGAACACTCTGATACAAAGCTTCACCATGTCTACTGCTATTCCATTTAATTTTTTATTAACTGCCTGAACATATGCCATTCTAGAAGAGGGTAATAGTTACAAAATGTCAGCAGAAACATTTAAACTGCTAAAATGTAAATGATTTTATAAATTTGTAATGAAAGGTAATTGTCATGTGGGAAAAGTAACAGAAAATCAGATATGTATAAATGCAAAACTGGTAAAAAATACATCTTATTGATTGAAGGTAAAAAAACCTAAGTATATTTTAATGAGTACTCTAAGTAGTATTTAAATAAAATTAGTTTCATAAGTAGAAAATGCGAATTCTATAATATTTTATTTCCTAACATTAGAAAAGTTCATAATAAGGACAAGAACTCATAGAACTTTAATATGCCAAATTCAATAAACAGTAGGACATTAAAATTCTTCACTGCGTTAAAAATAAATAAATCAAACCAGGATCATATAAATAAAAAGTGTCTTTGGTATCAGCACAATAGCTTTAAGAGCACAACATTCAACGTGATTAGTCTGTTTCTTTATTTTCCACCACGATGAAAAACAATTTAGTGATTAATCCCTTCAGCAACATAATGCTGGGTCAGTACTTTCAGATATGTCAAGAAGAAGACCCCGGCAAGGAATTGAGTATTTCTTCAGCTACCACAGAGGGTAACCACCTTCCAGTTAGGTTTGCGGGCAACCATCTTTAAATGCTTGAGCTGTTCTGTGTGGCCATGACAAGATTTGCAATTCTCTACGTTTATTTACACACCATCACCCCAACTAGACATCACATGGAAGTGGCATGGTCACAGCTGACCCCGGGGTAGTCCCTGTCTCTGCCGATCCAATTTCATTGTGCTCTGCAATTGAACTGCAGTCATACTGTAGAGGACGTGTGCACGGGACTCCGTGCCACAATAAAATTAGCAGAAGCTTGTCAGGGGCATTTTCCTCTTTTACAGTGACAGACCTTGGACAAATAGGTCTGCTTTCCAGAAATCCACAGAGATCTGTCTTTCTTGAAATGTATATGAGCCCAGAATATTTATGTCACAGTGTTCTATTTGGCAATCTTGTTATGTAATAGTTTGAGAACAATGTTAAGCTTTAGTAATTTTCCGTTTCCTCTTCACAGTTTTCAGGAGCTTCAAATTGCCTATGAACAGGCTACTTCTTTGTGATTTGTAGAGAAATGCTTCTGTTTAGTAGTAGTCAGGGAGAAAATTTTATTATTTCTGCACAGGAAAATTGTAGCACAGATCCATTGTATTTTCAAAGCAAAAGTTCAGAGATTTTGTTTTACAGTGTGATAAATTAAGTTTCAAAAGTCTCTTTTCTGAAACTTGATTTTACCTGTAAAAATTAGCTGTAGCATAAGTAAAATCTGTTGATGAAGACACGTTTAAAATACATTAGCAAATAAATTTAAAACATTCCTTTTTTTAAAGGTAGAATGTTAAAAGATTAATATGGTAAATAGATAAATTTTACCATTTGTGGGCTAAACATTTTAAAACATAATATGCTTTGTAACCTAGCCTAAAGTAATTTTATTAAATATTCTGTGCGGTCCTCACATCAAACATTCTCAGAAGCCCTGGAATCATTTTATATTCACTGGAAGACAGTAAGAAATCCAAAACCTAGTTAAATAAATTGTTCATTTATTCCTTCCCTTTTATGCACCAAGATCTACATGTGGTCATTAATTATAAAGAGACTATTATAGCACCATATTTTCATTCAATACGATGTCCTGGTATATATCAAATAAGTCCCATAATTAAAACAGAAGGGCCACAATGACAATTAAAATTACAATCTATATGGGGAAAGAAAGTACAGTTCTGCAATTTTTCACCCTGTCACTGTCAGCTGCACGGAATATTCTGGTCACGTCTTTTGTAAAGCAGCCTAAATTCTTCTTCACCAATGCAACCTCAAAAGCATTATCAGCACCTAAGCAAAAGCCTATGCAAGTATAATTTAATATGAAGCCACAGTTTGCAAGTAATAGCGTATAAAGTGATATTTAAGTGGTGTTTTAAGCACACTTCTGATGGCTACAGCCGCTTTTCCCTGGTAAATGCGTTTTCCTTTGAGTAGTGATTATGAGTCCTAGGTGAAGAGGTCCTGTGTGCAGGTCTGCCTGTAAGCCTTACTTCCAGCTGCCAATCTTGACTTCACAGTGAAGAAAAAGCCACATAGTACCTTGTTCTTACTCTTGTATGCTGTCATCCCCTGAGCCTGATAACACAAAATCATTTCCACGTAACACTTCCCTGCTTCTGCCTCTTAAACCTTGAGACCTGCACATTGTGCGCATTACTTGCACCCTCGGTGACCGGCTCTCCGGAGGCCCCTTCCTGTGAACCTTCCGAGTCGTCAGGCAGACTATTTTTAACACTTATCTTGGTAAATATCTACGTTAATGGAGTACAAAGCTTTTAGGTAGCAATATGTATTTGCTACAATTTATTGTCTATAAAAGTCACGAACAGTGAATTATGACTCTTAAAATTGTGTTTTTCTTTGTAATAACTTTAAACTGAGCGCTCATATATGAAGCATGCAATGGAGATTGAGAAGGTTTTGTATAATAAAACTGTGACATGGTCATTTTTTCCAGTTTTGCATTACAGAGACACACTCATGCATGGTGCTTTTTAAATTCTTATTATGTGTGAGGTCAGGGGGTCGAATGTCAGAAAGTACTGTTAATTTCACGGGGTTAAGGGAAAGTAAATTCAGAGGGAATACAGATCACTTAGCACAGAAAACCAGCTCCTCTGAAGTTTGGTTTTACATTTGTTAACCATATCCTTCAGCTGACGAACCATTGAGACCACGGTGACATTCTGGTCCCAGATATAATGGCTTGACATGCTGCAGTGAGAGTGTGATTCTGTCGCCCAGCTCCGTGCCAGCCTCAGCTTTCCTCTGAATCAATGAAGCACTAAAACTCCACACAACTGGAACTGAACAAAGCATGTTGCCATTTGGGCTGTGATGTTTAAATTATAGAGAAAGCAGTCAGGATGTCTTAAAGTTCAATCTGACAAGAAATGTAAAATATATTTCTGTCTTCATTCTCTGGGAAAGTAGCATCGTACCCTGCACAGTATCACTACCCAGAGTCCTTTTAAAGTGGTTCACAACCGAACGTCAAAGACCAAATTCTTGTGTTTCAGGGCTTTTTTTCCTAATCAAAAAGACACCTTAGCATTAGGCGAAGTTTCTCCGGGAAAAGGAGAACCTAGATAATGTTGTTTTATTCAGCTGGCAGTGGAGGGCTATATAGTTCCTTTAATTCACGGTTTGTTCTGAAAGACAAAATTAACATGTGCTGACACAGATATGCACAGGGTGTAGGTCATTTAGCTCGCTACCACCACCAACCAGATAAAACAACTATCCACTTTACCCTTAGGCCAGATGAGTAATAATAAAAACTATGCTCTAATGTGAGGACTGTGAGCCTGCGAACTCAGATAAAACCTGCAATTTTAGTTAAACATAGTCCACTGGGCTAGTATAGACAACCCATGGCAGGTTAGGATGAGTAGTTTCGAGTCAGTTTTTTTTAAACAAGATTCTTCAGATTCAAAAATCAAACTCAGCTCAGGTGCCCCTTATAATGAAAACTTAATGAGTTAGGCTGAGTGTTTGTGTTTTGGCAGCATGCTTGATAGCGTTAGCATTTAAATGGTTACAACTAGAGGTTGAGAGGAGGAACCCCATTCAAATCATAGGTGAAGTTTCTCCAAAGATGCTCTGGTTGACTGGGAGGCGGGCAGCTAGCCACAGGTCATTCAGCTGTAGTAACTCGTTAAACATTAAATTAGAATAAATTCCTACATATTTGAAATTCCACAGTGGCTTGAGGGCCAAACTTTTCCAGTTTTAACACTCTTCACCAGAAATAACAGTTCTATATGTGTTTGTATGCCAAAGGGTCTATTGGTACGTAAAAGCTGTATGTGGTGCTTCTCATAAAATCACCCTTTCTCACAAAATGGCAAGAACAATCCCAGGCACACATTATAATCCGTTCATTTAAAAAAAGAATTATTATTAACTTTGCAATGGTATATTTCACTGGCTTTCTTTTATAATTAAAAACTTTTCCTCTTCAAATCCTTTTTCCAGCAAGCAGCCTGTTGCCTGAAGTTTTAATCCTTCATTACTAGTTAAAACAAAATCACCAATTAGGCACATGAACACGTCTGTATTAATCTCATTAAGGTGATGGCACCAAATAAATTGGAACTATTTTTGTGCTTTTACTGTGTTCCTATGGCTTTATCAGGCCCTGTGGTCATATACAAAGACCTCGAAGCTTAGTCATTTAGAGTCATTCAGTTGTGGACTGAACGTGGCATTACCATCTATGGCTGAAAATTGCTTTCAGCTTTTAAACTGCACTGACTAGTCTGTAGTTAATCTTAGATCATTCACTCGCAAAATTAAATGAGCCAGAACGATGGTCTTTTTTAAAAAAATATAAAATAATACATCACAAAACACTTATTTGCCCTGCCCAAAAGAGAGATCAAATTCATTTAAAATCCCATAAACCAGAGTTGTGAATTTCTAATTTTATTTAGTAGCAGAGAAATAGAGGGTAAGCTATCTTTCTATAGCACATCATTGCTATAAATTTACATATGGAACATGGTTTGATGCTTAACCAACCTTTAATCTACCTTTGATGTATACTTTACTTCAACATGGTCATGTGATGCTCTTATTAATGCAAATGTAAAAAGAGACTGTTTTGGATCTCTGATGTAATTAGCCATAAACCATGTTTTTTTTTTTTTTGTTTTTTGTTTTATTAATGGAAGGGTGCCTACTTGAGTCACTAGAGTTGCAAATAAAGTTCACGGTTATCACAAAAGAAAAACCTTAAGGAACTAAACTTAAAATTTTACTTTGTTCATTCCTGTATTTTCTGCCTAAGTAACTATTGAAGACTATTTTATTATACCAGTGATACTCAACTTAAGATTTGATTGCTAATTTTTTCATAGAAGTAAACCATGTTAATTTTCATAAGATTTTCATCCAGCTTCTTATAAATGTAAAATCACATTGAGATAAAAATGCTAACTGAGGCCATGGAAAATGTAGTATTTTTTATCCTGATTGCTATATATTATTATCATTTCAAACACAGCATATTTTTTAAAGAAAGCACTGGGTGTGTCTGCTTGTTGTTGGTTCCCTCCCTTCACACTGCCAAACTCTGCAATGTGGACCAAATGTTTATGTTTTGATGTTGGCAGTCACTAATTTTAGGCTCCCCAAAACATGAGCCACAACAAATGAGGTGAGGTCACCTCATAATGCCATTTGGAGGAGGCAAAAAGTTTGGATGTTTGAGGTTCTGACCCAGCGAGTCCCCTAGCGAGTCCCCTGGTGAAAGACAGGATGCTGAGGTTAGATATTGGAAAATAAGATTCATGCTACTCTGTCACTGGAGCTGGTGCTAGCTCCTTGTTTGACAAGGGAGGTGGTGTGTGGTCCAGACCTCAAGAAAAAGGAAGTCAGCCACCCAAATCAAAATTACCCTGCTGGCCGTCCAAAAATGATTCTGACATCTGCTTAGGAAGAAAGGCAGAAAATGATAAAAAAAAAAAAAAAAATTAGGATTGTACTTTCTTTTGAAATAGTCTAGGGAATTTCATGTATCTCTCTCAATGTTATAAAACGTTGCTGAATTACGAATATAATTGCTAAAGCCTCATTGGTTACATCCTTTATTTTTACTACATGTTGCAAGTACACATGACTCAAGTTGTACCATTCTTGAAATTAACCATTCTTCATTTTTGAAAATACAGTTTTATAAACATAACTGCATGAAATAAAATGTATTTCTTTTTAATGTTCTTTTAAATTTAAACAAAAGTAAAATTGAGTGAAATTAATAGACAAATTAACAGTCACTCATTGTTTATACAATTATTATGCCAACTATGGATGTGTCTTTCTACTTCATTTGTAATAACTTAGATAAAAAGGATTTTATTACCAAACAGCATACTTATTTTTATTGAAACTGTTCTTCCTGTCTTAAAAACTTTGAGACCCCTTGACCTAATCCTAAATATAACTAGGTTCTTTAAGTCTCATATTGCTAATTTAAAATAGGTATTACATTTATATTTTCCAATAAATTTTAATGACTTCAAAGGAGAAAAATTTGTTCATGATTTGTCCCTTTTCCAAGAATATGGAAACAAAACATTCATATGTATTTTTAAACTCATCCAAATACCAGGTGACCATTCTAAATACTGCACAGTATTAGTTAGGCCATCTCAAGAAAAATATCTGCATATTGTTGTTTATTCTGTGAAATAGTCTTTTTTTAATAGCCTGAACCAAATAATTTCTCATTTTTACAGGCTTCACTTCACTTTCCTCATAGTGAATAAATTGCAACTTATTTCCATGAAATTCACAGATGACACAGATCTTTATTTTGCATAAAGGCATAAAGAAGTGTCTAATATCTTCAATATTCATCTGCTAAGTGGACATTTGCATTGGGTTAGAACGGAAAAAGAGCCCCAACCCTCCCGCAGTGACAGCTGTACAAAGGGATGACATCTGACAGCTGTGACAGTGCTGAAGGGAAACTCAGATGACTCGCAGCATCCATGATCCAATTACAGCACACATCCCTCTGACAGACCCAGCAGCTTGACTCCAGCGTTTGGAAGGACAGTATTGATCTCTTGTCAGAAACCAGTTGCCTGCCTGCAATTGTGTGCTGCTGAACTTTGAAAAGCTATAGTACCCTCTTAAATGATAGGGGCAGTCAGGTTATAGTATTCAGGTACAAAGAGAGGTGCAAAGGGTATCTGCTAAATGCTCTAAACTTGAACAAATCATAACAATATGACAGTCCAATCATACTCAAGGAGCCCAGCTGATCTAGCTGGCTACTGTCTGTGCTAATGGAGAGACAGCTCTTTGTGTTTAGTGGGATGATCTTACTTGATGAAAAGGCCACTGCAATTAGTGCATGCTGGTTGGCTGTGCTGGGTGACAGCAGCATGGATGGTATAATGGCAGCTGCCAATAACCCTAACTTCAAGAAAACAGACAATTAGGCCCTTTGATCCTAACACTGTTAGTCCCTCTACTCCAGCCCTCTGCTCCGCTTCTACTGTAAACCTCACAAGGGCAATGTGGTACAACCTCACCAAACAGAACGACTTGGTCCAGAGGTCAATTACCTGTTTCCTATTGCTTCTGTCCCAGCCTTCCTTAAGGAGAGAGGGGGAGAGAGAGAGAGAGGCAGAGAGACTCATGCAAAACATAACAAGCATTGCTTTCAACTATAATTTAAAGGAAGCTAAAATATGAGTAAGATCCTTTAACATGCATAATTTAAAAATACATTAAAAACCAAGGTGGTGAAAAAAAGACACTAAACTATAATAGAGCTATCTAATGGCAAGTAGTCTAATGTTTGAAGATACATGTAGCATTAAGTGTTAAAAATTATATCAAAATCCTATGATAATTTTAGATTGTCTTTATTACTTTAGGATGGAATAAAGATTGCTTAAATAGTGGAAATATTTAGAGTATATACAAAACATAATAAAAATTGTCTTAGTGATTTTCACCAAGTGCAACTACAGAACAAGTAAATCAATCAAGTAGAAGTAAAAACTAAATATTAGACCACACATATATGTATTCATATACAAAAACAATCACACTAGTATAGACAAACCTATAATCAGAAAATTAATGTTTCTTTCAGCAGCACATTTACTAAAATCAGAATGATACAGATGTGCAAAGGTGACAAGCAAATTTAGAAAGTGTTTCATATTTTTAAATATTCTTTACATATCTCAAATTCATAACTTTTTTAACTTTAAAAGTTTTTTCTACAATGACTGAACAAGTAATAAATATTATTAACTTTAGATAGGCAGGTACTTCAACCAAAACCTATAGGATATGTTTATTGTTGGCATTTTATTAAATTGTAAGTATTGGAAAAAAAGAAAAATTGAGTTTATTCAGTCCTAGACACTTTCTAAGAGAACAAGTACAATGGGAAAATTGGAAAACTGGCTTAACATATAGAATAAATCTAAGTTTCAAATACTCAAAGGTTGAAGAAAGAACAGTTTGGTATTTTTAAAAGATAAAATAGGATATGGAAACTAGGGTTTTAGAAATGAAGCGAGAACTAGAGATTAAAAGCAGGAAAAAACAGACTTTGGGAGAGCTTTAGAGCAGTAGAAAACTTAGATGTAATAGTTTCCAAAACAGAAGAAAACATAACCAATGTACTTCAGAAATACAAAACCCTCAATATATCTGAAATGATATCTTTGGTCACAAACATGTAAGTAAATGCTAGCTAAAGCACATGAGGTCACCTAAATATAAACTTGATGATAAAAATTAGTGAGCGTTTGGAGAAACAAATATTCTCCTTTTCAGTATAGATAGTAACAGTTTCTCTTAAGGTTAATTCAAAAGTATCTGTCCAAAACCCATATTACTTTAATCAAAATAATTTTCACTGAACAAAGATTCATGTGCAAGAACACTTGTTACAGTACTATCTGTAACATGAAAAAAATAACCTGAATATCTGGTAAGGGGGTATCAATTAACTGTATCATGATACACACATAAAATAGCATAATATAGAGCTAATAAAATATATATAAGCTAATATAAAATTTTTCTATAAGATATAAACATAGTATGAACTTAGTGTATAAAAGTATATACAAAAATAAGCACGTGTATAGATGCCTATGTCTTTTTTACATATATGAATATGTATAAGATTCTTATACCTACATATATGCTTCATGTATATTACATTTTTTAAAATACCAATGAGAAACTGGTAATAGTGGTTAACTAAAATGAATTGGAGATGGTAAGGAAGGCTTAACTTTTAACTTACATCACCTCACATATCTGCATACATGTGTACTAGTTTGATCATTTTTTTATACTAATAATTAAATGTTTTTGTGTCAATGACCTTTTGTTACCAATATAAATCTAGCCATGACAGTTGTTAATGTAGAGGAAAGACAGAAGAAAAAAAATGTTGCATTCCTAAAACCACATTCCTTGTATGTGTAGATGTTATAAAATGTAGAGGTGGAACCCAAACAATTGATCCTCTTCATTTCTTTAGTAAACATTTATTAGATATCTACTGCAGGTCAGATTTAGGCTCTTCTGGAAACATGAAGAGTAGTAGTGTGCCTGCCCACAAGAATCGCACAGTCTACTTCAGAAGATTTAAAAGATAAATGAGTACAGTGATGAAAGCTGAGCACCACAGTAGACAGAAAACTCAGGTGGTATAATAGGTGGAGATATCTCAGGCCCAGGATATCATGGAACCATTCCTAGAAGACACAAGATCTAGTAAGTGTCAGGTGGCAAATATGTTCCGCAAGGGAATGCTTAGGCTGTAGCGTTTGACATGCAGGAAACAACAGCGGCAAAGATAACAGGCTGTTTGATATTATTAATCTTGGGAAAACAAAAAGACTAGTGGTGAAAGATAAATCTAGAGAAGAAAGTAATTATTAATTCAAAAACAAAAAGGTGACTCATGACCAAAAGACCTGCACATTTTTCAAAGTTTTCATCCATTAAGGGAGTATAGGGATGCAGTTGTTGAGGTATATTCAAATAAAGAGAATCACCTGGACTCCATGTTAAAAGAAAGAGATTCTTGGGGCCCCCACAAATTCATCCAAAATGTGATCTCCTGGAGAAAAAAAATAGCAGCCCAAGTAAAAAAACTGTATCTTTAAGTTTATTTCTATAGTGATAAATATTAAGTTAAACATATCATACAAAATTTTAATTCCACCAAGGGCCTATTATGAAATAATTACTAATTTTCTTGACAAGCAAGTAAAATT
The DNA here is from genome assembly GCA_004026585.1 of Noctilio leporinus. Taxonomy (NCBI): domain Eukaryota; kingdom Metazoa; phylum Chordata; class Mammalia; order Chiroptera; family Noctilionidae; genus Noctilio; species Noctilio leporinus. Next base: position 19,402 of record PVIW01000324.1, on the reverse strand, counting down.
TTCTATTTCTTTGAAAGCATCTAACAGAAAAAAGTAAGTCCATAAACTCTTATTCATCTGACTTTTCAGCATAATTTATTACTAATTCAAATTATAGTATAATGAGAATGTAGTTTATTTATTTTTTAATTTATTGTTGTTCTATTATAGTTGTTTCATTTTTTCCCCAATGCTTTCCCCTGCCCTGTTCACCCCATCCCCTCTTCCACAGTCAGTCCCCACCCTGCCATCCATTTCCATTGGTCATTTGTACGAACTCCTTGACCAAACCCTTGCCTTTCTTCCCTCTCCGCTCCTGGTTATTGCCAGTCTGTTCCATTCCTTGTTTCCATGCCTCTGGTCCTAGTTTGCTCATTTGTTTGTTTGTTATGTTAGGTGAGATTATATCATTAATTAAGATATATCATAAATTAAGATCTTAATTTAAACTAAATGATTCTACCATGAAACTGAAAAAATAAAATAAAATCCCTTTGAAATTATTTACTTTCTTAATTATTTTTAATCTTATTCTATTTTTATATTTTAACTATGTTGTGACTCTAAAATATATTAAATTTTATTAATATTATTTTCTCTCCTCCCCTGGATAAGTGAAAACCTTCACCAGTGACAACTGACCATATTTCAATAGTACATATTTTCTATAAGTTGGGAAATAGAGATCTCTATTGCTAAACCACAGCAAGAAAGAGAAAATAAATTTCTAGCTTCATTACAGCCCTCAAGATGGTGAGCTTGTTGGTTTGAGTATTATGCTTCTATGGGCTAATTCTAGGTATTGATCTCCTTGTGGATCATTTCACTTTGTTCTGCTCCATTTCAAAAGACTGTGCCCTTAAACCTGTTCATCCCTCAAATACCTGTCATCGGTCAGAGGAAAATGAGGGACGAGTGTGGATGATTTCATAGAAAAACACACAACTATTCAATTTAATTAAGTTAATTCAATTCAGTTTAAGAAAAATTGGAAAAATTCTATGCCAAGAATATAAAAATATGGACCATAACCTGGAGCTCAAAGTGTTAACAATTTATTAGCAGAGATATTTTATATAAAGAGAAATACTACAATTTAGTGTAGTGAATGTAATAACAGAAATATTTTCAAGGCATAGGAAAGTGAGAATTATCTGATGGGAAAATAGGGAAGGTGATATGTTCGTGAAGTTAAGAATATTCTAAACTACATAAACAGTTCATCAGATTTATAAGGTATTAGATGAGGTTAATTCTGAGCAAAAAGAGTATCAGACCCAAAGCTCATTCAATGCACATCAGAAAACTGTAGCATTTTATTATTGATTGAATGTATATTTTAAAGGAGAGACACTGAATTTTATTGTTTTTTTCTCAATTTTTTGAGGTATCTTTGCTATGTTCATGCCTCTCCTAATGAAGCCTCCCCAGAATCCTCATCTGCCTGTGGAACCTCATCCTCATGGTCCTACAGAAAAAAATATGCAGAAGGATCATACTGAGTAAAATTATGTTATTTATAAGTATAAGGTTCTCTGATAAACTGTGCTAAATTAAAAAAATTCTAATTTAAGAACTATTATAAAAGCTACCCAGATGCAACCCTAATATGCAATTGTAAGGTTTTCCCAATTAAAATTAATAATAATAATAACAGGGTAAAGAATCACAAAATACAGAATAAATTATACAGCATGTTTTTCCCCAAGACTTTGAACAGCTTGTCTAAGCTATCCACTTATCATCTTTCCCCTGCACCACACCTTAGTTCTTGCCTAGATTTTTGCATCACACCAATCCCTAAAAAAGAAGAGATGATGATGCATATGAATTAACAACAACCAAGTAAAAACCCTCATCAATCACTTAGTCCTCTAAAAGTAACACCTCTTAACACTGTCACTATAATGTGTATGTGTGTGTGTATGTGTATGTGTAACAATGATATCTAACTTGGGCAGCCTTTTAAGGTTAAAATAGTAATCTTTTAAAATTGCATTTTAAAAATGCTAGATATTTAAACATATCACACTTATTCAAGCCAGTTTATAAACCTATCCTTATGAAAACATAGGGAAGGAGGTGAGTGATTCCCAACTTTTACATCTTTTCTTTATTATTTTATTGTTGTTCAATTACAGTTGCTCTAGTTTTTCCTCATTGCTGTCACCTGCCCAGCCATCCCCACTCCTGCAGTCAGTCCCAGAGACATAGAAATAAGGAACAAATTGTTTCTCTTTTTATTAAATTGGTTTTGTATGAAAACAGGTTTGTTATGGTAACCTGGAGACCACATAGTCCACATAGTCAATGCTTAACCATCATTTGACCCAGGTTTTGGTGAAATACACTGCAATTCCTCCTGAAGCAAAGGTAGACATCCTGATAAATGGCTGTTGCATGCAGTTTTTTATCTACATTTTATAGGGATTTCTACAAGACCATATCTCATTCATATTCTTAGTTTCAATAGCATGCAGATCTACCATGCCCTCCTTTTAAAGTGTAGCTGCCAGCTTCTATATGCACTGATAAAACATCTATGTAAGTAATAAAGGGTGCATTTCTTTGATCTCATTGTTGTCTCACTGGCTGAATCGATAGAAATATAACAAATAAAACTAGGAGCTGCCACCGTGATATAGTTCATGGCCCATGAACTGCTTGATCACTTTACAGACTTAATATTCCTAAGATTCATAGGAAATATTCCCACCTCCTCCAACTCATGAGGAAGGAGTTGGATTTGGAGACACAACTATCATACATTTCCAACTAATGTTTTATCTTCTATAAAGTGAGCATATATGCATTCTATATTTTAGTATGTTAAGTCGTATTTAACATATTACCTATTGGACACAAATGTACCAGCAACTATTCTAAAAGTTTTATACACACAATCTACTTTAGTTCTCACACCAACTCTTGTGGTTGAGGTTTGGAGAATTTCAGTTACTTCCCATCGTAAGTACAGAGAAGAAGGAGATAGAGCCAAAGTTGGAGTAGAGACACCATTTAAATAGCCTCATTTTTACCTATGAGATTATTCACCCTGCCCACTAACAAGCTCTCACCAATTCTGGCTTGTGCACAGATCAACCTTCTTCCAATGGATCATTATGACAAATAAAACTGATCACCCTAAGTGAGCAAACATTATCACCCATTTCTTTGGAGCATTATTTTCTCAAGCAATTAACCTTTTAATCTTTTCTACCAAGTTTAGTTTACGTGTTAATGTAAGAGAAGCATCAACAACCTGATCCCCATGTTCATTTTTACATGATATTTAAACATTTTAATAAAAATATTTTTAAAATTATATTTAAAATGCTAGTTATTTAAACATATCAGTTATCTAAACCAGATTATAGACCTATCCTCATGAAAACATAGGGAAGGAAGTAAAAAGTGATTTCCAACAATGGATATCTTGTCTGCCCAAGATTCAACATCAAATACTGTCAAGTCTATACATTGATGATTGTGTATTATTTGCTGTGTAATGTTACCTACTTTCAACTTTTCAAGAACAAAATTCCAAGGAAAACTCCCTCGCATAGTAGGGGCATGTTAGAAATAGCCAGTCTCCTGATCTTCAGCCTCCTATTGTGTTTTTATTTTGGTTAGGCTTCCCTTATGCAATCGTCATCTTTTCAAACGGCCCTGCATTCTCCATCAACACAGATTCCTATGATATCAAGAGAAAACACAAATGAATGGAGAGCATTATAAGAAATAATTTACTCTTTATTGTATAATATTTATAATAACTTTGATATAATTAATACTAGGTATGCAGAGAAAAACTTACTTTTATATTTGTTTTATGTGGGATATTATTTTAAACTACAACTGTATAAGTTTCCCAAGATATTAAGAAAACTACAGCAAACTCAATATAGAAGATCTATTTGTCAACCAAGAAGAATAAAATATTTGGCTCTGCAAAGGTCTTGGCAGATAGTTCCAAAAGAAAGATCTGATAAATGTAAGGTGTGAATACTTGCCAATATATCTAGAAACTTATATATTAGATATATTTTAGACAGAATATTTTATTATTCATATAAAAGAGATACAGTGTTCAATTTCTTGAACATTAAAAAATAAAAAGCCCTGGATGGTGGCACAGTGGATAAGGCACCAGCCTGCTAACCCAAAAGTCCCTGGTTCGATTCCCAGCCAGGACACATAATGAGGTTGCAAGCCAGGTCTCCAGCCAGGTCCGTGGCTGGCGGCAGGTGAAAGACAACCATACATTAATGTTTCTCTTCCTCTCTGCTGCTCTCCCTTCCCCTCTCTCTGAAGATAATAGGTAAAATCTTTTAAAAAGAAAAAGAGAGAAAGAAAGAAGTAGCAATGAGAGATTGTGAATTACATGGAGTTATTCTTTAATATTTTGTGTTGACACTTGCAACTCTTTACCAATATCATTTTTATAAAATTTTATACCTGAACATTCATAAAGAGACACATACAGGATGATATTTTGTTATTGTATACCTCTGCTTTATATTTTATGCATAAAGTCATACTAATTGAAATGACTATAACAAATATCTTGGAGCTTTGAATTGTCAGAATTAGTTTTACATATTTTTATTCATTTGTTTCAATTTATGATCTGCAACCCATGACCTCTGAGTACATGTGCATGATAAAATTATCAGAAAACAAATTATAAATAGTAATCAGTGACCTCTTGCTTAGTCACTGAACTTTATGAATGGCATGACCCAAGATCCCAGGCCTGAAGGCCAATCAGCTTGTCTTCTGTGAGTTCATAAGGCAAAGAATGCTCAATACAACCCTCTACATGAAAAACTATCAATCTGTAGTTTGATGAGATTCACTGACTGCTGTCTGTAGTAGTCATATAACATATTTTAATTGTGAAAGTATAAAAATAAAATTTACTACAGTGATCTTATGGAAACCAGTTCATTGAGCAATTAATTTATTTTTCTAAATCAATTTATAGCAATAAGTATAATTTGATAATTTATCATTTCTGTTCTGAAAATAAGTTTATTTCAAGAAATATAGTTGAATTTTAATAAAGGTTTTCATACTGACAGAATTAATCTAAGAGCAATTGTCCTGAAAGCTATAATGAATTCTAAATGTCTCAGCTGTAATATTTTTCACATTCAATTCAGTGACTAGAATTCTGAGAAAATACAAGACAGCTACTTGAAATTTTGAACTAAAAGGAAATACTTTTTATTTGTAATGTACAATTGTAGTTATTTCTTTTTTTTTACTTTCCTCTGTATGATTATAATCTTCACAGCACTTTGGTGTTATTTAAGAAGGGCTGTTCATCTAGCCCCTCTTCCTCAAAAAATATTGAGGAAAATAAGATATAATGGGCTCTGAGGGAAAGAAAGAACAGGAAGACAGAAAAAGAACAATTGTCAAGACCTTTTTAAAAACCTTATTCAAGCCCTGGCAGGTGGCACAGTGGACAAGGCGCCAGCCTGCAAACCCAAAGGTCCCAGGTTCAATTCCCAGCCAGGGCACATAACCAGGTTGCAAGCCAGGTCTCTAGCCAGGTACCCAGCTGGAGGCAGGTGAAAGGCAACTATTCATGAATGTCTCTCTCCCTCTCTGTGCCTCTCCCATCCCCTCTCTCTAAAAGATAATAAATAAAATCTTTTAAAGTAAATAAACCTTATTCAAGTAAAAGTGTAGTCTCATGAATTAAATAAAAACAAAATAAAAATAGTGAATAACTGAGCAAAAACTCAAAGTTCAAAAAGGCTTCTGTAAGATTCAAAATATATACTGAAATGTAAGGGGAAAACGTTGGCTTGTTAAAGTTAGAATTATTTTGGAATTAGCTAGGATAGACTCTATCCTAAGACACACACACACACACGCACCAGACAATGTTGAAAGACAAAACACTCAGAATGATAAATATAATATTAAAGGAGATCCGAGAACTGACAATACCCAACTTTATACTCAACACAGCTATAGTAATATAGACAATGTGGTATTGGCTAAAGAGCAGACAAATAAATCAATAAAATAGAATACAAAACCCAGAAATAGACTCAAATAAATATATTCAACTGATATTTGAAAAAAAATAGCCAATACAATGGAGCAAAGATAATCTTTTTCAAAAAATGGTGCTGAAACAATTGCATATCCACAAACAACAACAACACACACACACAAAAAGTAAATAAAACCAGGAAAGAATCTAGGCACAGAGCTCATACTCTTCAAAAAATTAATTAAAACAGATCATAAAAAATACAAAATTATAACCCTGGCTGGTGGCACAGTGGATAAGATGCTGGCCTGTGAACCCAAAGGTCCCTGGTTTGATTCCCAGCCAGGGCACATAACCAGGTTGCAAGCCAGGCCTCCATGTCTGTAGCTGGAGGCAGGTGAAAGGCAACCATACATTGATGCCTCTCTCCCTCTCTGTCTCCCTTCCCCTCTCTCTGGAAATAATAAATAAAATCTTTTAAAAAATACAAAATTATAAAACATTTTCAAAATAACAAGTTGGCCTTGGGTATGGTACTGACATTTTAGGTATTTTACAAAAAAATGCAATCCGTGATAGAAATAACATGTAAGTTGGAATTCATTAAAATTAAAAACTTCTGTACTGTATTAGACCCTATCAAAAGAATGAGAAAACAAAGCAAATATTAAGACAGTTATTTTCAAATGATACATATGATAAAGCACTGTTTCATTAAGTATGTTTTATTGAGTATGTTGTTACAATTGTCCCAATTTCTTCCTCTTTGCCCCCTTCCACACAGCAGCCCCCTTCCCTCCAGCAACAACCCCCTTTAGATTATTCATGTTAAGTGCTTTGCTTCACCATTTCCTATACCATTTTTAACATTCCCCTGTTTATTTTCTTCCTACCAATTATACTTCTTGGTTCCTGCACCATTTTCTTCTTGTTCCCCCTTTCCCCTCCCAGCTCATGACTCTCAAAATGATCCCCATACCTATGATTCTGCCCCTGCCCTGGTTGTTTGCTTTTGTTTGTTTGTTTGTTTTTATTTTTATTTTTTAGATTCAGTTGTTGATAGCTGTGTTTGTTGTCATTTTAATGTTCATAGTTTTTATCTTCTTTTGAACTGTTATCCAAAATAGATAAAACTAATATTAAACAATAAACCCAATTAAAAACAAAACTAAACAGGCCAAAGACTTTACAAGGCAATTCACCAAAAAATACATACACATGTCAAGCAAGCATTTGAAAAGATGTTCCATCTCATGTTATCAGTGAAATGCAAATTAAAATAAGATGAGATTGTAAGCCTTTTATCATGGCCAAGACCCAAAACACCATATGCTGTCAAGGATGTGGAGGAAGAGAAACTTACTCATTGCTGGTGGGAATACAAACCAGTAGTCACTATAGAAGACATTTCATCAGTTTCATAAAAATTGAACCTACACTTACCATTCATCCAGCAATCACATTCTCTGGTATTTAAATCAAAAAAAGTAAAAAACTTATGTCCACACAGAAGCCTGTGCATGGATGTTTACAGCAGCTTTGTTTATAATTGCCAAAACTGGGAACCACCAAAATTCTTGTCTTTATGTGAATGAATAAATAAATTGTAGTAAACTCAAACAATGGAAGATTATTCAGTGTTAAAAAGTTAAAAAAGATATCAAAACATGAAAAGACTTGGAAAAATTTAAATGATTACTAAGTGAAAGAAGCCAATCTGAAAAGCCTACATAATCTATGAGTTCTACTATTAAAAAATTCTAGGTGAAACATTATTCCAAATATGTATGAGGTCTTTCCAAAAAGTATCCAGCCATGTGCTATGAAAAAATGCATTTACTGAAGAAGATACAAGATAGATACAAGATACAAGAAACATTGTACATAGCACAATGATGTCTCAGTCTCCTTCATAGTAGGATCCTTGGAATCTCACACAGTTCTCCCAATCACCATCAGCTGCCCTATCATATTTTCCTGAATTTCATCAACAATCTAAAATTTCTTCCATTTCAAAGGTGATTTTAGTTGGGCAGAAGTCACAGGGCTCCAAATCTCGGCTGTAGGGGATCTGAGTCACCTGGGTAATTTGATGTTTCACCAAAAATCTCTGCACTAGTCAGTGGTGCATGAAAGAGTACACTGTCATGATGAGGCTGCCAGTCACCAGTTGCCCATAGCAGCAGCCTTCTGAAACATCCACATAGTTTCCATAGAGGAATGTTCAAGCCTAATGCAAAAATTGGATGAAGATTCATTGCTCTACCTGCTCAATCATTGTGAATGCAATGGCCAAATAGTACACATGCTCATTCAATGACATCTACCATACCCTCTGAATAGTACAGTGAAATTGTCTTTGTTCATGTATGTGCATTCCAGGCCACTCTCCTTGGCTGTCAGGTTATATCGATGTCATGCAAACCATTCTTATTATATTTCACTGGTTGGACTTTTTCTGGACAGACCTCATATACTTTCTGCTGGGATTAGTTTTATGACTGTTTAGAGGGTTATTCATTGAGAATTATACTGCATACTATTACCATTCTAAGATATTGCTATTTAAATAAACTGACAAGTACTTTTGTACTCATATCTTTATTATCGAGAAATAGTAATTATAATTGCAATATTGTATCAATATAATAACACCAACATATTTATATTTATATTTCTAAGAATCATCATGATTTAAAATATTGCTTCTTATTAATGCAGGCTCTTCTCACTCTAAATATCTGTGATGATATAAAACCAACATAATAATTAAACACTAAGCCTAAGAAATGTTGGGTTGCCCTGAGATGTCTAATAAAATAAAGGTAGGCTATAATCTCTAACAGGATTTCGATCAGAGTGCCACTTACGAGGGAACACAAAATAAAAATCTTTTATTTGAGACAAAAATATACATACCTACAATACTTTTATTTATCTTGAAGGGAAAAATTCAAAGTAGCTATTTTATGAGCGGGACTCAAGATGAAAATATATACACAGAATTGGACAATTGCTGACGATTATTCAGCCATTACTAATTTGCAACACTTAATTGAGAACCAATAATAAGTGGAGCACTGTAAGAAGTTTTATTTTAGTATACAAAAGGGTCTTGCATTAGTCAGAATGTGGTGGGTAAAATAATAAGATGTTGTCAAGGTGTTATCTAGTCCTCGAAATTTTTATTAGTTATCTATTGTGGAACACAACAGTTCCAAATTTGGTGGCTTAAAACATTAATAATTTATTATTTTACACAAATCTGAGGGTTAACTGTGTAGCTTTTCCTGCTAGATTTGCTGTCACTGAAGAGACAGCTGGGAGGGAATGTTTAAGAAAACCTCACTATCTGGAAGTTGGGTCAGATCTTGCTCAAGTTTTCCTTCATGTGGCTTCCAATTCTTCTTTAGGCTAGAAAGGACTTTTTTTTTTTACATGGCAGCCATAAGGTAGCATTTCAAAAGGATCAAATCAGAAGCTGCAAGACTTCTTGAGAACTAGGCTGAGTGAGTTATATGATATGAATTCTACATTACATTGGTCAAGGCTAGACCAATCGAAGATTGAAGGGATTAGAAAATAGACCACATCTTTGGATGAGAGGTGGCAAAATGCTGTAACTGTGTTTTTCAATCTATCACAAGAAGTAAATGAGAACTTCTCATGAGTACATAATAGGTAATAAAATCTTGGTTAACTGACGAAGATTAAAACTGCATATTCTAGGAGTACAGCTCTTTTTGCTTATTTCCTTGTTGATTATTGTATTTCTTACATCATACTTGCTTTCTTCTAATGAAACTTCAATATGGAAAGTCTTTGATTATTCCTTCATGTTTTTATGAAATTGAAAGAAAGAAAAATAAACCAAAATATATTAATAACTTAAAAATATAATACAAGAAAATTATATATATGTAAAAATAAAAATAATGTTTATATCTTTAGAAGTATTTGATTTAAATATCATAATAACTCTATGAAGAAAAGAGGAAAGTTTCATTATTCTTATCTTTTAGATTTAGTTGAAATATTTGCATGATTGTTCTGAGAATACATTCCTGGTAGGTGGCTCAGGCAGACCTAGAATTAAAATTTTTTAATCTTAATTGATTCATTATGTTTCAAACCTAAGCAAAGTTTACCTTTTTTATCTAATAAATTTCTTAGAATATGAATCTTTGGAATATTTTCTAGACTTTTGTTACTGTTAATGGCGATGTTTTATGCTTTTGAAAAATGTGTTATGAAGATTGAGAGTTTGATTTTTGGTTAACAGTCAGGTTCAAGCATAGTGATGCATTCCATATGGGTGGGCATAACAGTCTAATAATTATGATAGTGTTGAATATCAGTTGTCTATGGACAAATCTAATTTAATTATTTTAATTAACCCAAAATTAATTATATTATGTGTGTGTTGTTTGAACATTCTATTTTACCTAATTCCAATGTCGCTCCCAAAACATGAAAATCTTAAAATATACTTTAATGGCCTCAAATAATTTGATGTTAATATTTATAGATGTATAGAAATACTTTAAAAGAATAAAATCCTAACTAAAATGTCTACCAGAATAATTAATCACTTATTATACAAAAATGTTTATAGATCAAGACTATAAATTTTAAATTGCCTATTTTAAATTTAATTTAGTATCAATTATGATTTTAAAACTCTGAATTATCAGTAGATATTAAAACTAATTCAGGAAAAATGTGTCAAACAATATTAAATTATACTTAAGGAACACTAACATAAATCAGATCAAGAGCTTTTTTACAATTTTGGAATTCAAATTTGCATATAATTTAGTTTTTGATAACTCATTTAGAACTGAAATATGCTGACTATTTAACAAATAAGAATATTTGTATTTGTCACTCTTTTTTTTTTACAAAAGTTACTGATTTTATCAACTATACAGAAGCCAGCCTTGTTCATATTTTAAATTACATTAAACAAAAATGCTTGGAGAGTTAGACACACAACATCACATGAAAGAAATAAAATATTTTAATATAAAATATGTATGGTAGTTGAATCCTTGATATAAAGTGATTAGGAGAAATAAAATATATATGAAACATTGACTTGACTCCAGCACATTTGAAAATTAAGGACATCAAATATTTTGACGTAGTAAAAAAATTTAAGTCAACACTAACTTGCACTATATGCTCTTATACAAAAATCCACTTCTGCTAGTGTGCTTAGCTAGTAGTTTATCCAGAGACTAACCATCATCATGCAATTATTATAAATGTATAATATGTGAACCTATCAAAATGTTACAAAGTATTGTCCTCAAGAAATAACACATTCTTTAAAAAGTTAAGTAAAAAGGATGAGCATTGGTAAATCATGTAATAACTTAAATGATGCAAAGGTAGACTTCAAAAAGACTAATAAGCAGAAAAACATGTTACATTACATTGGAACAAACATAACAAGTATCTTTATGCACTGAATAGCATTGCAATAAGTTGTATAACCAAATAGAGGGAAAATTAAAAATACAAAGAGAACTGTAAAAAAAACAACCAGAATAGAAAATGTTAAGTATCCCTTCAACTGAAAAAACAAATAACAAAAAAGATACTTTAACCAATAAAAGTACAGTAGTATGAATATCTTTATGTACATATATTAAATCATTTACCTCACAAACAGTATACAGAACACTTTCCACATATTTGTGAGGTTACTGTTGATTCCTATAATGAGAGAGTATCAACTGTCAAACAGAGCTTTTTACAGACAACGGTTATATGCTTTGCACACAATATGAGGAATAATTAATTAAAGACACAGAAGAGTGACTAATGCAGGCAGAAATAGGAGAGTGGGGCCTTGACAGAAGGGCACTGTACAAGGAGGACTTGCATTTATACAGCTTTTCACCTGAGAATATTCTCGGGTTCCTGCAGTACAGGGCAGACAAAGTTCAAGTAAAAAGTCCTTGGTCTTAGGAAACGGAGAATAACATTTAGGGTTCCCTAAACAGATGGAAAATTAAGGAAGAAATCCTAGAGGATTCGCATGGAAGGAAAAGCTATAGAAGTTGCATGTAAATGCCACTAAAACCCTTGTCTGATTCCTAACTTGTATACATGAGGAAGATTTCTAGGTGAAATGAGAGCTGGAAGGCTGAAAACTGAGCAGAAATTTCACCCACTTTTTAAAGTAGGTGAGGATTAAGTTAGAGTTTAACCAAGTTTACTAAATATAGATAGAAAATAATACACTTCAAAAATATCCCAAGGTAGCCCTGGCTGGTAGCACAGTGGATAAGGCAGTGGTCTGAGAACCCAAAGGTCGCTGGTTTGATTCCCCAGCCAAGGCACATAATCAGGTTGCAAGCCAGGTCTCCAGCCAGATCCATAGCTGGAGGCAGGTGAAAGGCAACCATACATTGATGTTTCTCTCCCTCTCTCCCTCTCTGCCTCTCTTTCTTCCTCTCTTTCTGGAAATAATAAATAAAATCTTTTAAAAATATATCCCAACTTTCTAAAACAAATTGTTGAAAATGCCCAACAACTATTCAAAAATTACTAGATGTGTAAATATACATGAGAATTTCAATAGAAAAAAGCTAATAAACTCTGAACTAGAAGTGACTCAAATGTAAATTTTTTGTATTTTTAAAGATTTAAATTTATTATATGCAGAGACAGGGGAGGGAGAGAGGCAGAGAGGGAGAGAAACGTCAATATATGGTGGCCTTTCACCTGCCTCCAGCTACGGACCTGGAGTAACAACAGTAGGAACTAAGTTTTGAAGAGAATTTTTTTTTTTCTAGTCAAAAAACTAAGAAAAAAATACTCTGGGAGGCTGAATAGTATGGGGAAAATTTTAGAGAAGTGATTGCAATTAAAGAATGTCCTAATTCTATATATGAACTGATTTTTTAAAAGCCCCAGACTCATTTTCAAATTGGATATATGCAAGATTAACCCAAAAACATACAAAACATGCTAATAACTAAATAAAAAAATAAATAAACTACAGCTCAAATCCCAGTGTGACCTATGAGAAGAACACGGGCAAAATAAAATTGAGACGTTAAGAAGAGAGTATGAAAATTGAAGCGGCATTAAAACCATTGTCCACAGGTCACACAGACTTGAGGTCTAAATCAAATCAATTTGATTATCTTGTAAAACAAAAAATAAAAATAAACAACCTCCAGAGAATAATAGAAGCAAAAACTCACCATATAATTTTTAAATTTTTAAGACAAATCCAAAATCTTGGCATACCAAAAACTAGAAGCACATGACAAAGAAAACAACAATTGATATCAACTTCCAAGTAGGTCAAATGTTGAAATTACCAGTTAACGACTTGTTTGTTTGTTTGTTTGTTTTGGAGGTGGAGAAGAACTTGAACTGAATTATTAAGATATACGTGTATTTGTGTATTCCACAAAGAGAGAACAGTTAACAAATATGGAATTCATTTTTGTAGTAATATAGTTAAGCAAATATTTTTTAAGATTTTGCTCATTATTTTTAGAGAGAAGGGAAGGGAGAGAGGCAGAAAGGGAGTGAGACATCAATGTTTGGTTGCCTTTCACCTGCCTCCAGCTACAGACCTGGCTGGACACCTGGCTGGACACCTGGCTTCAACCTGATTATGTGCCTTGGCTGGGGAATCAAACCAACGACCTTTGGCTTTGCAGGCCGGTGCCTTATCCACTGTGCCACCAGCCAGGGCTCTGCTTAGGTGAGCAATTTGGAAATTACTTTCTGTGAGTTATAAGTTTGACAAATGAGTAAACATATTGACAATAATGAGAGCTCAGCTTGTTACTTTTGGGAATTTGAAATATCAGTATAAACACATGATTTGTAGAAAAGAGAAAAAATAAATGGTTAGATGTGAAAAGGATTTATGTTATATTCCCTTTTTCTGCCCATTAAGAGGACCTAGAATCAATGATGATACAGGCAGCAATGAACACAACAAGCACCCTCATTTTGATTTCTAAATACTCTTTTACACTAACAATTGTGGGTATTTTGGGAGAAAATACTGATTCCATATCTGGGGTGTGGAAATTAATAGATATGCCTGAAAAGTTGTATACTATTTTCAATAAGAAAGTATGCAAAGAATGGTGGGACAAACCAAAGGGACAGAGTCAAGTTTAAGAGGTCCCTAGGGACAAATTTGACACAATATTTTGCATTAAAAAATAAATAATAATATTAGTATAATATAGTCTATTGCATAGAATAAAAATTAATGAGCCATCTTATTGTAAATAAAGAGACAGTTCTTTATAGTCTGCCAATCAGCCATTATTTTTTAGTGGGAGGTATCTATTTACTCAAACTGGTGAAAATGAAATTTCTTGCCATCTGTTTTGGATCTCTAAAACATATACCATTGTGATATATGAACATAGTCTATGTTATATATGTATATAGTATGATCTTAATATTTTTGAAATCCAGGAATAAAATGCATTAAGAAAAACAAAGGTATTACATTCCTTTAATGGCATTATTTTCAATACAACATGCTATTTAAATTTTGCAATATATGTTGCAACAATTCCTCCAAACTACATTTTTATCACCTTTTGAGGAACATATTACATAGTCAACCATATAAAAATATACTCTAAGCAGCATCCTTTGCTTCCCAATGCTCTCCATAATAAAGCTCCCGAATATTTCACAAGGGAATCCCATACAGAGAAAATGCGACACACATACTGCCAGAAATTGGACACCAGGGAGCTTACTATGGTATTAATATATGTGAGTTATAGTAAATTAAACTAAATGAAGAGCTGTCACATAAGGCATCAGGTCCACTGATTGCATATGAGCGATTCCAGATGAATTGCAAGCTATCACGTACTCACTTGGCACCAAACCAGGAAACAGCAATGTTTGCTTCTGTTTGCAATGCAATAAAGAACAAAATTTGAGTGGCCTTTGTAATTTTGCTCTTGTTATATGACAATATGAAGTATATGCTGTTGATTACTTTCATTTTGAAGATCAGTTTCCCAAAATTGCATCATACTCTCACAAGTTTGTTAACCTAGGTACTTAAAAACACATGTATTTTTCTTGTTTCAATTTATAATGAATATTTATCTTTATAATCATTTTATTCTATCGAATTTCTATATTTTTCAAGTAATTGTGTTATTTTCTCTTAATTAAAACATACTGGAATTTAATATGCCCTTCCAGAAAAACAGATGACAAAAGAGAGCCAGTAAGGCATGTTTATTAACTGGTTATCCAATGCCAACTAAAGCATTATTACACTAAATCCAAATCTCAGTTAATATTTTCCCTCTGGTAACCAACCTTTACATACAATTCAGTGTAAGAAAGTGAGTACTTTCAACTGCTAACTCTGAAGTCAACTTCACAGCTTTATCTTTTACACAGAACACATTATTCTATTCAAGTTCTGTTGTATCAGATACCATATTTGGAAAACAAATGTAAATAGCTCAACTTATGTGCCATTTGAAACCTGACAGCTTCTCGTGACATACTTCTTGTACTCTTACAGAGCGTGAACATGAAATAATGGGAAGTTCCTTGGATATTATGAATTAAGGACCAAATCTCAAGAGTAAACAAATTAGGTAAAGCAAACTCCTTAGTTTCAACAAATTAATCAAGGAATAGCATATCTGTGCACCTGAGTTTACTCTTAAAGTGAAAGTGTTAAACTAGATTATCCTAAGAATGTATTGTATATCTAAGTGAGAAATATGTACATTCTTTTACGTAAAATTAAAGATAAGAGTAAGGAGAATAAAATGTTTATATATGAGACTCTTGTTAAGATGGTCTGATTTCAGCCATTAATTTCCTCACTACCCTATTATATAGAACATATATCTCAAGGATGTCTTCAATTTTACAGTGTCACTCCCCTTCTAGAACACACTGCCATGATACACATTGCAATGCCAGCTATTTGCAATAAAATCTCCAGTCACTCACTTGTGGCCACCCACATATTTCAATCAACCGGCTTCTACCTGGCATTTCTACCTCTAATGACATTTCTAGCTTCAAAACTCTGTACCAAGGAATGTGGGATATATTCTGTACAAGGGATAAGTAATCTTTAAGTTCAGTGATGCAAATGCCTAGTGGGATAAAATCTAACCCATGGGTTAAAGAAACAGACAGGAGGCTGGAAGATTCCTCTCTTTATTATATTAGTCTGGTATGGCTGCCATAATAGAATACCACAGATTGGGTGACTAAAACAACAATAACTTATTTTTTCACAGTCCTGGAGGTTGGAAGTCCAAGGTGAAGGTGTCAGCAGGTTTTATTTACTGCGGCTTCTCTTCTTATTTGTAGACAACACCTGTCTCTCTGTGTTCTCACCTGGCTTATCTTCTGTGTATATACACTCTTGGTGACTTTTCCTTAATTACTTGCTTAAAAGCCCTTTCTCTAAACATAATCACACCGGGCAACAATACTTCAACATATGATTTTGGGAGAACACAATTTAATTTTATGACATGTACCCACTGATAGGACACTCAAAAGCACAGGTGTCAAACACAAGGCCTGACACTTTGTTTCTACCCAGCTCACTTAATTGTTAAGGAGTAGTTACATGTATGCAGTCCTAAAATTACATTCAGCCCTTGGAAGTCAACCTTGAGGCTGATGTGGCCCCCCATGAAAATGAATTTGATACCCCTGCCTGAAGCATGACTGCTCCAGAAATACTGACAGACAGATCTGTTGAGCTGCTTATTTTTGAGACTTTCAAAGGAAGAATTATCCACCTTGCCCTGGCTGGTGGCTCAGTGGATAAGGCCCTATCTATCCTGCAAACCCAAAGGTCGCTGGTTCAATTCCCAGCCAGGGTACATAACCAGGTTGCAAGCCAGGTCTCCAGCCAGGTCCATGGCTGGAGGCAGGTGAAAGGCAACCATACACTGATGTCTCTCTCCTTCCTGCCTCTCTCCCTTCCCCTCTCTCTGGAAATAATAATAAATAAAATATTTAAAAGAAAAAAAGAATTACCCATCTTGACAGCACATCACTTAGCATCAGTTCATATTTCCTACCCCTGTTTCCTTTTCCCTCACCCTTTGTCTATTTTAGTCTTTCCTTCAAACAATGTTTTCTATAGCACCTACCATTGTATATGTACATCTTTCTTGGGAACTTCTAGATCAAGTAGACAAAATAATTCATAGCCTATAGCATAGTCAAATAACCTATAGAATATTCAAATAACCCAGTCAACTCATTCCAACATTGTGCCAAAGAAGCAGAAAACACACTTTCTTGTTTTTTATTGACTTTATTGGGATGACATTGGTTAATGAAATTATATAGGTTTCAGATGCACAATTCTATAAGAATAAGACATCACCTGTATATTGTATTGTGTGTTCACCACTCCAAGTCAAGTCTCCCTCCAACACCATTTATCTTCCCTTCATCCTCTTCTAAATCCCCACCCCCTTTTCCCTCTCTCTGGTAATCACCATGCTGTTGTCTGTGTCTATTATCTTTTTTTTTTTTTTTTTTTGCTTTTTGCTTAATCTCTTCACCTTTTCTACTCAGCCTCCCAATGCTCCCTCCACTTTGACAGAATCTGTTTCCATTTTTGTTAGTTTATTTTCATTGAATTTCACAAATAAATAAAATTACATGGTACTTCTCTTTCTCTGACTGGCTTATTTGACTCAGCATAATGTTTTCTAGGTCCATTTATGTTGTAGGAAAGGGTAAGACTTCCTTCTTTTTATGGCAGAGTAGTATTCTATTGTATAAATATACCACTGCATTTTATTCACTCATCTACTGATGGGCACTTAAGCTTCTTTCAAATTTTGGCTATTGTAAATAACATTGCAATAAACATAGGGGTGTATATATACTTTTGAATTAGTATTTCAGGATTCATTGGATATATTTCCAGAAGTGAAATCATTGGGTCATAAGGCAATTCCATTTTTATCTTATTAAAGAAAACTCCATACTGCCTTCCACAGTGGCTGCAGCAAACTATAATCCCATCAGCAGAGCACAGGGGTTCCCTTTTCTCTACATTCTTGCCAATAATTGCTGGTTAATTTATTGATAATATCTATTCTGACAGGTGTGAGGTGATATCTCATTATAGTTTTTACTTTGCATTTCTCTGATGATTAGTGACATTAAGCATTTTTAAATACATTAATTGACCATCTGTATGTCCTCTTTGGGGAAGTGGCCATTCATATCTTTTGACCATGTCTTAACTTTTTTGTTAATTGTTAATAAGTTTCTTATACATTTTGGGCATTAATTTCTTAATAGAGGTATCACTGGTGAATATGTTCTCCCATTCAGTGGATTGTCTTTTCATTTTATTGATGATTTCCTTTGCTGTTCAAGAAAATAATAATAATTTAATGTAGTCTCATTTTTTTTTCTCTTATTTTCCTTGCCTAAGGAGATATATCAGAAAAATATATTGCTACAGGAAATATCTGAGATTTTACTGCCTATATTTTCTTTTGGAATTTTTATGGTTTCATATTTATGTTTAAGTCTTATTCATTTTGAGATTATTCTTGTGTATGATTTAAGAAGATGGTCTGATTTCATTTTTTGGCATGTATCTATTCAAGTTTTCTAACACCATTGATCAAATAGACTATCTTTACCACATTGTATGTTCTTGTTTCAATGATTAAATATTAATTGGTCATAAAGGTGTTGGTTTATTTCTTGGTTCTCCATTCTATTTAAACAATCTATATGTCTGTTTTTATGCCATTGCTAAGCTGTTTTGATTACTATGGCCTTGTAGTATATTTTGATATCAAGTAGCATGATTCCTACAGCTGCATTCTTCTTTCTCAAGACTGTTGTGGTTGTCCAGGGCCATTTGTAATTAAAATGACAGAGATTAAGGACAGAGAGAGAATCTTAAAATTAGCAAGAGAGAGTTAGTTACCTACAATGGAGCTCCCATTATATTGACAGCTGATTTCTTCCAACAGAAGTATTTCAGGCCAGAAGGGATTAACATGAACTATTCAAAGTCTTGAAAAGCAAGAACCTACAACCAAGACTACTTCACCCAACAAGACTATCATTTAAAATGAAGGAGAAACTTAGCTTAGTTGCTCACTTGGTTGAAGTGCCATCCCATGCACCAAAAGGTTACAGGTTTGATTTCTGGTACAGGGTACAGACCTAGGTTGCAGATTCAGTCCTGGGTTGGGCTTCATAAGAGACACAACCAATCAATGTTTCTCTCTGACATAAATGTTTCTCTCTAAAAAATAAAGATAACCTCAGTTGAAGATTAAAAAATTAAATTTGAAGAAAAATTAAATAGCCTTCCAGGAAAAAAAAACTAAAGGATTTTGTCACCACCAAACCAGTATTACA
>PVIW01000323.1:472045-577742 GCA_004026585.1 Noctilio leporinus | reverse complement strand
CTTGGTTCTGTGTTGGTTGTTGTTAGTTTTGTTCATTATTGTCCCGTAAGAGGTGAGATCATATGATATTTGTCCTTCACTGACTGGCTTATTTCACTAAGCATAATACTCTCCAGTTCCATCCATGTTGTTGCAAAGGGTACAAGTTCCTTCTTTCTTTCTGCTACATAGAATTCCATTGTGTATATGTACCAAAGTTAGAAGGCAAATATTTTAAATGGTTTATCAACTTGAGAGGCTGTAGGGATATCCGCATTGAAGGTTACAGTGACTTTATTTTTCTACACAGTGTTCATAGTTTTATTTTTTGTGTCTTGTAGATCCAGAGGTAGAAGCCTAACCATGGTAGTATGGAACATGATGCTATTGGAGATACCACCTAATTGTGTTTATGATAACTTACCATTATCCTAGGAGACCCAATTTTTGTATAAATAGGACCTGAATTTTTCTTTTTCTCTCTTCTTTTCCTTTCTTCTCAAGGCAGATGTGGTATGTAGCTTTTAATTGCAGGAAATTAACTTTCTTTTTAAGGTCATATTTTTAAAAAATCGCTACATTTTCTTAGTTCATCTAATTTTATCATTATGGCTGATATTCAATGTTGTTTTTATTAGTTTCAGATATGCGGAATGGTGGTTAGACAATTGATGAAGTGATGTCCTCAGTCAATGGCATTTCAGCATCTCAAAATACATTAAAATTTTCTTCTACCCACTTTTTGTATAATTTTAATATCAGCATTTATTTAGTAGTTTAAAAAAATCCTTTTTTATTTGTTATTTTTAGAGAGAGAGGAAGGGAGAGAGGCAGAGACGAGAGAAGCATCCATTTATGGTTGCCTTTCGCCTGCCTCCAGCTATGGACGTGGCTGGAGACCTGGCTTGCAACCAGGTTATGTGTCCTGGCTGGGAAGTGAACCAGTGACCTTTGGGTTTGCAGGTCAGCACCTTATCCACTGTGCCACCAGCCAGGGCAGCACTTATTTAATAGTTCTGAAATTATATTTTTGGCTTATGCTAATATAATTATCTCCACTTTTTCCTCCTTATTACAGTTGTCCCTACTTTTTCCCCTTCACCCACCTCCACCCAGCACCCCCACTCCCTCAGCCAATCCTCGCACCACTGTCTGTGTCCATGGGTCATGCATATATGTTCTTTGGCTATTTCCTTTATCTTTTAAAATCCAGTCCCCTCCTTCCCCATACTTCTGACAGCTGTTAGGCTGTTCCATGTACCTATGCCTCTGTTTCTATTTTGTTCATTAGATTCCAGGTGTAAGTGAGATAATATGGTATTTGTCTTTCTCTGACTGGCTTATTTCACAATGACTATCCTCATTGTGATTTTAATTTGCATCTCTCTGATGACTAATGATGCTGAACATTTTTCATATATCTGTGGGCCATCTATATGTCCTCTTTGGAGAAGCATCTACTCAGGTCCTTTGTTCATATGTCCATTAGTAAATGAGTGGATAAAAAAGCTGTGGTACATTTACACAATACCAGTCAGTGAAAGACAAATACCATACGATCTCACCCATTACAGGATAATAATGAACAAAACAAACAAGCAAAATAGAACCAGGTACATGAATACAATCAATAGGCCTTCAGTGGGCAGAGGATAGCAGGGAGGGGGGAGGGAGGAGGAGGCAAAGAAGGGGAGCCATTTAGTCAAGGAACTAGCATGGAAGAGCCATGGACATAGACATCAAGTGGGATTGACATTGGAGGGGATTGGGTAGGTGGGGAAGGGGACAGAGGGGAGGAAAAAGGGGATGGATGTAATACAACAATAAAATAAAATTAAAAAAATATCACAATGATGTATTCCCTCATACCTACCAGAATGGCTACCATCAGTAAATCAACAAATGATTCATGCTGTTGAGGATGTGGAGAAAAGAGAACCCTAGTGCACTGTTGGTGGGAACCCAGTGGTACAGCCACTATGGAAAACAGTATGGAGTTTCCTCCAAAAATTAAAAATTGAATTGTCTTTTAATCCAGCAATTCCATTTCTGGAAATTTAATCTAAAAATCCAAAAATACCAAATCAAAAGAATACAGGCACCCCTATGTTCATAGCAGTGTTATTTATAATAGCCAAGATCTGGAAACAGCCTATTTAATATTTTTAATGGAAAGGACAGATGACATTCTTCAGATTAGGGTTTTAATTGATAAATTATGTGGTATCATGATTCTGAGAGCATCAGTAAAAACATTTAAGTGGTATGTGGCAGAGACAAAGCTAAAATTAATTGTCCTTTTATTTATCATCAGTGCTCTCTAAACTAATTATGCATTCAAAATCAACTTACTGCATCTTGTGTAATGAACATTACTGTGAATCTGCATTAAAATCATTGTTAATTTAATATGATGATTATTCATCGAAAGCCCGAAGACCCCAAGATGTTCATTTTCTTATTGATTTGCACATTCAATCTGTAGCAAACATGTCTATTAATAGTCATGTTGGTTTATGTTGGGTTCATTGACTTTTATTGAACACTTCCAATCTGCTAAGTGCTACATACATGATCCGAGAGAGCCATTGTTTATTTTCAAGGTGCTTTCCTAAGATTGAGTAATAAAGACAGCTCAGCAAGGCTGGCACTGTGCCTGCTCTCAATCAGAGCACCACTCCTCCCTCCTCGTGCCAGAGGGGAGGGGAGGTGGGTGACACCTGGTTTAGGGATGGAGAACAGAGCACATGTGAGCAAGTGTGCGCCTCCTTCCTCAGCCATCATCTCTTCTTCAGGAAAGTCATTTATTTGCAGCTGGTCATTTAGAGGACATTTTTCTGTGGCTCGCCTCAGGGTGACTTTGCAAAAGCAAGGGAGTCAGGGAAGGATGCAGAAGGAGTTTGGCCTCAGCTAGTGCTGAGGCAGATGGCGAGAGGCTTGGCTGGGCTCAGCATGACTGGCAACGCTGGGCAGTGAGAAGATGCTCAGGCGTCAGAGGGATTCCCTTTCTTTCTCAAGGCCATCTTTGTCCAGCTGGACCCTTAAATATGCTGAAGGGTTTTCCCTGATTAGCCTTAACTCACACCCACCTTTCTTTTCGTCGGCTCCCAAAGGTCTAGCTGTACCTTTCTACCACTCTTGAACTCAGCCTGCATTCATGCCTTTGGATTGCTTTAGAGCACATCTCAGTTATGAAATAAAATCTTCTTTCTTCTGCTGTTTAAGGGCAAGAGCTTTGGAGTTAAGTGGTTCAGGGTTCAATTCCAAACACTTCCTTCTACTCCAGCTCTAAAACCTTGGACAAGTATTTAAATTCTTTTAGCCTAAACCGCTACATCTGTAAAATGAGAATAATAACAACTGTGACTTCTACCTGTGCCTATCCTCTTTAAAGCCTTGCTTTTGGGATTCAGACTGTTTCAAAGAAACTAAGATTCAGATAATTAGGAGATTTCACTGATATTATTATATCCCTCAGAAGACAGAAAATAGATTATGACTAGTCCAGGTTCATAGAGAAAAGTATTATACAGGCATGTTCCTACCTAACAGAACAAATTTTCTCCACACTCTTTCCTCCCTCTCCCCTCCCCACTATAATACCCATTCTCTAAATAATTGCAGTCAAATGGGAAATTACTTCTCTAGTTTCTGGAGTGAAATTCAGTTTTGTACTTGGGACAGATGGGTCTACCAATTGCTTCCATTTTATATACCAATGGGACTAGAGGCAGTAGCACTGAGTTCCACCAGATGGCCACAAAATACTACAGACAGGAAAGATTTAGGGAATAGAATAATAAATTGGGATAAGGAAAAGGAGAAGAATATAGACAACTTGGTTCAATAGAAGGCTACCTTCAAGGAATTCAAGGCCTCATTCATTGTATATTACACAACCTTTTATGGTATCCCTGGGAATATTGCCAGATGCATAATTCAACTACAAATGACATTTTCAAAGTTTTTCTGTGTATCGGGTTTGTTTGAAATTCATTTGCATATTTGGACTTTTGTGGTTACTGTAATAACTCAGCAAGAGTAGTGGAAGTCTGGGTCTTTATATCACTGAACTTGTCATTATCTACTTTTTAAGTGCACTGAAAAATACCACTGTGGCTAATAAATTATGAGTGTTCAGAAAATGTTAGTTTTTATTATTACAAATGTCATCTAGATCATTGGATATTGCCATACATGAAAAATGGCCTCTCTAAATGCGTGACAAACCTACTGAAATTACTCTCACACACTTCCCGGTAGAGTTACAAGTAAGTTGCACCTATGCATCTAACACACTTAACATTTCCCATACACTAGATCTGCCCCAGTCACAATCACCAGTGGTGGCCCAGCGACCTTGGGCTACAGAGAAACCTGACAGAGCTGAGTGATAATTCTATGCTGTTTGTGCTTGGCAGGAGAGTCAGGTTGCTGTTTCTCTTTTCTAGTTCCCTTCTGTTGATTTTTACAAAGTGGAAGAGGGGAGGGTATGGGCACCTGTCTATGTTTCTTTCTCAGCCCAGTTGGGGTGGAGGGCATTTGCTAGAGGGAGAACGCAAGTGAACTAACTGTTGTGTGAACAAGTAATTTCCCATTTACACTTGACTCGGCTGTAGTTTAAGGTCATATTCTCCTATGCCAGGTTGAAATTTGTAAACTTGGTTCATCCTTAAATGTAAGAATCTGAGCTTACAGATTCTTACATAGATGAAGCCCAAAGGAGGGCTTCCTATAGATACAATACAGCAGATCTGTGGATCACAGGAACCACATGTTTAACTTAGCAAATCTGAAGCAGCATCCACAAGAATTACCAACAAAACAGCTTTACTCTCCTTACTTCCTTTCTGCCTGCTGACCGACCTGGTAAATGCTACTGTACATTTGTACATTTGGGGTGATTAGTTAGCTGGTGGCTCCTTGCTGGTGGCTGACTGCTCCACAGGTCTGATGGCTGAGAGCAGTTATTAAATATTCAGATAGATCATTAGCCACCTAACTGCTTCGATAGAAGCACAACTTCTAAGCAGGTTCCTCAACTTTGCCGGGGCCCTCACATCGAGATGCAAACTGTAGAAAATCAAACAGTGAAATTTACATGTTCTAGTATCAGAACTCTGCGGCTCTTGTTGTATCTACTTTATTCAAATGGCTTTGATGAGGGACATTTTGATGACTAGCTTTCTAAACAGTCAGAGCATCCGTATACATGATTGTTCTACAGCATCAAAGGAAGTTCTGTTCTACCAGCTTACCAGTTCTTTTTACCCAACTCTAATTAAACAAATTGTTACATAAACACATGTCTTTTACACCAAATTCTACTTTGCTTGGGAACTCAGATTTTTCTCAGTTTACATGCCAGTGGGCTGAAAGAAACAGCTTTTGATGCTTCCAAGAAACATTTTATGCTCTCGGGCTGTGAGCTGAAAGGGAGACTCATCAATCAGGTTCCTTCGTCTTCCTGCTCCAAGAAACAGAGAGAACAGACCCAGGAGACAGAGCATATCACAAGCTTTGGCACGATCCCTAACGAATCTCTTTATCTTGGCTAAATTAATCCCATTCCCCAATACACAGCTTCTGTCAGTGTCCCCTCCATAACCATGATAAAAGACAATAGTATATAAAAAGATTTTCTTAGAAGAGTTTTAGTTGATCTTCAAAATTTGGCCACGAAAAAGGTAAAGGTGAAACTATGTTCTTCCATTGGACAAATACTCAGATCTTAAAGCCACTGAGCTAAAACTAATTTGTTCACTCATTCATTCATTCATTCCCATTCGTGCATGCATGAAACAATTATTTCTGGGTATCTACTAGATGCCAGCTGCTGTGTTTGTATTTCTGCAGAATGATGACTAAAAACAGATTGAACATTGACCTCAACAACTTATAGCCTAGTTAAGGAGACAGACATTAATTAATTAATAATAAAAGTTGGTAATTTTAAGCCATGGTAAACTTATAATTTGAATAGAAAGTAAAAGAATGTGTAGATGTATTGTGAAGGATCCCTTCAAGAAATGAATTTTGGGGCCCTGGCTGGTGGCTCTGTGGACACGTGCAGGCCTATGAACCCAAAGATTGCTGGTTTGATTCCCAGCCAGGGCACATAACCAGGTTGCAAGCCAGGTCTTCAGCCAGGCCCATAGCTGGAGGCGGGTGCAAGGCAACCATACACTGATGTTTCCCTCTCTGCCACCCTCCCTTTCCCTTTTCTCTAAAAATAATAAAAAATAAAATCTTAAAAAAAAAAAGAAATGAATTTTGGGCTGAGTCTGAAAATATATAGGGCTTACCTAGGGCAGAGCAGGTGTAGAGGACATATCTGAGCCAGGAGAAAACATGGTAAGCTTTGTGATCCTGAGAAAGACCAATTTGGCAGGAACTCAGAGAGGGAGAAGGCATGAAGTGAGATAAGAATGGAGACAGGCCAGGTGTCAGATTGAGAACAGCCCTGCATGTTCATTTTCTTTCTTCACTAAAAGCAATGTGAGAACATTACATATTTTATTTGAAGATACACATAAGCAGATTTGTATTTATAAAACTAAGTCTACCAATTGTCACCTCTTGCATTGATGTTTGTCTCTTTCTTCCTCTCTCCCTAAAAAACAATAAAAATAAAATCCTTGGGTAAGGATAAAAAACTAAACAAAACAAAAAACAAAACCCTGGCTATGAGATGAATAATCAATAGGAGGGATCAAAAGTTGATGGCAGAGACAGTTAATAGGCAATCTCAAGTCAGCTGTGTGTGGAAGAAAAGATGGGTTTGAACTGGGTCTTTGCAGTGGGAGTAGAAAAGAGGTGCTTTAATTTTATAGATATTTAGAAGATCAAGTTTAGAGGTAAGTATCCTCAGCACCTTCCACCTTAAGTACCTGGGTAGAGTTCTTTTTGGGGACACCTCTGACCCCAACTTGTTAGAATTGATAGTCTAACTTTATCTCAGGGGTAACCCCTCAGGAATACTCTATTTGGAACCCCAAACACCAGATGCAGGGGCTGCCCAGATTCACATATTAGTAGACGTCGAGAAACTCTGCACCTACCCAAGGCTCACAAGAATGAGAATTCTTGGCTTCTTAACTCCAAACCTGTGAACTCTGAAAATCTGGCTCTTTTTTATAATCTCAGAAGCAGAAACATCCCTCTACTTGATCAAGGCTGACCTGGGATTTTGGGTTCTGGATCTCTTCCCTCTTCCTGTACTCTAGGACCAACATCACACTCCTTCTTCTACACGCATTTTCACCTCCGCCCACTTCCTTCCCATGGTTTATAGTCCACTCACTGTCTTTCAGAAATGTCCCCTAGCTGCTGCCTTGTCCCCCACTTCCTGCCTGCGGAAGCCAGGAGCCCGCACTTTCTCCACTCTCTGGCTTCAAACTCACTGCGCCCAGTTTCCTGCCACCTCATCACAGAGCCCATGGATCCCAATTCTGCTTTCTGACAATCAGCTCATGCTTCAGAGTGATCTTAGTATGGATATATTAACTACTCTCTCCTTTAAAAGCTCTTTGGATTCCATGACACTATTTCTTCTTGGCTGCCTCTCTTCTCTCTGCACATTCCTTCTTATGAGTCTCCAGTTTTCCTATTGTAACTTCTATTGGCCAAGGTGACATCCCAGACCGCCTTCTTTTCTCATGCGTAATATGCACTGAGGACCCCGCTGCTGCATTGGTTTTGACCAACACCCTCATATCAGTATCCTCAAAAGGGAATTTATAGCCTATACTTAAGTCTTCAATGCATGGATTTTTAAAAATATTGTAAAACACATGGCTATACCTGAACACATACACACACACACACACACACCAAAAATGAAACCAAAAAAACAATAAAAATGAAAACTAAATGCTGATGCCATATATTAAGGCAGCTATGTGAAGTCAAATGTCTTAGTCTTTTTCACTCGATTTATTCATGCAAAGTACAGATAACATCTTGCGATATTGTAGAGAGAAGCTGAACATTGAATAGATGGATGGAGCTAAGTGAAGCTTTGTTTCAGGTTTCACGCAACCTGCAATGTGATTATTCAAATAACATTTACATGAACGTGGTAAATGCAATATATTTTTCATTCACATATTTAGTTTTGTTCATCCTTCGAACAATCATATGAATTAAGTATTATGCTCTTATTTTTGTATGAATAAAAAGAATCAGACATTTTTTCATTTATAATCACATAGCAGGATGCAAATGGCAGTCTAGGATTTGGAGATTTTATCTCTGACTCCAACCCTCATACCTTTCACATGATAAGAGCTGATTCTTTTATGTCTATAAATATTATTCAACAAATCTATAATCTTTTTGAGCAAAATAAACATACGTATTCATTATTTTAATCTCCCAGGATATCTCACCACTCCAGTTAGATCTAGGTTTTGGGGTGATTGAAGCTTATAAAAGTTTGCAATGCTCTTTTAGGAAAATGTAAACACCTATGATGATACCTTCTAAGGCTTTGGCCAATACATTCGAGAAGCCCTGAGACTTAAGCCTCATTAGTCGCATTAGTTATTTGCAGAACTAAATAGTTGTTACCGAAAGTATAGTTGTCTGTATCCTAAATTATTACCAAAAAATAGCAGAAAAGTCAATTTACTCTTACAATAACTTTAATATTTTCAGCTATTTCTGATCAATGATGTGATACTTTTATGGTTTGCAAAGGAATGAACTTTTTCATCTAAAAGCTGAAACCTATCAGTAGTATTTGAAACTGGCATTCAACAAAATAGACTTTTTTTTTTAAATATTTTATTTCATTATTTTTAGAAAGAGGGGAAGGGAGAGAAGCAGAGAGGGAGAGAGACATCAATGCATGGTTGCGTTTCACCTGCCTCCAGCCACAGACCTAACTGGAGACCTGGTTTGCAACCTGGCTATGTGCCCTGGCTGGGGAATCGAAACTGCGACCTTTGGTTTCGCAGGCTGGCACCTTATCCACTGTGCTACCAGCCAGGGCTAAAATAGACTTTTTAAAAAGTTTATGCCTGCCATTGTAAGGCATAGTCTTCTTATTGGAAAGATACAGTTGTTTCTGTAACGTTTTAATGCTTTTTCACTAAGATACCATGAAAACAAACTTGAGATGATGCATTTGATCATGTTAGCTGGAATGGCATGAAAGATAAATTTGGTACAAAGCAAAAAAAAAAAAAATGATTAAGAAGCTAATGTTTTCCACACAAGACCATTGTGTGGAAATGTATGTCTAGGCACCCTTGTTTACCATTACAACTTGTTGTTGACCAGTATAGAATTGCTTACTATTTTCTGAAGTTTTGGTCAAAAAGTCTCCCAGAAACAAAGCAGTAAAATTTATGCCAGATTGATTCACTGCATTAACAGTGTGAGGTCCTTTTAGGCATTACCTTTAGGTAAGACAATGAATGAAATACCACCAGTGATTAAATCTTCAGTGAAATGGTAGATTGATGATACTCTTGCCTTCTTAAATTTCAACCTCAATAACAAGAAACTAAATGAAATCTTACTTAAGTTTCCTGCTTTGCTTTAAGAGGGAATAAAACCAAATTAGTATCTTTGTTCAAAAGGTGTAGAAACATTCTTCCAATTGTAGGTGATTGAAGAATGAAAGAGTACCTATATTTGTTGAGGGCTGCCTAGTACTAAAGGAGATTGAACATGGATGGACACTTGACTTACACGCTACAGCGAAAGTTTGAAGACCAGGGTAACTAGATTATTTCAAAGCTATTTTCAACTTTAGGAGACAGGTTTAAATAAAAACTATCCCATGCTTTGATTTAAAAAAAGAAAGAAAGAAGGAAAGAAGGAAGGAAGAAAAAAAGAAATTTTGATGAGCTTTTGTTTTTCCATGTGCTCTTCTAATGGTCATTTTTCATTATGCCAGTACTGAACCAAGTTTTAGCAAATGAATTGCTGGGGGTTATGTTCACTAAGAGAGTGATCGATCTTAAAGCATATGTCAAGATTCCACACTCAGTTTTCTTTTTTATGTCATGGTCTGGCCATTGCCAAGCCGACCATTCAGGTATTGCCTTTTATAGTTGCCCTTGAAGCTATTATTTAAGCCACAGCAAAATAAGGAAAAATGGCTATAATTTAAGACATCAATAATCAATGCAATGCAACAAAGAGTATGGCTCGTGAAAAATGGAGACCAGAAAGCTGACTGTAGATATTAATGCTGATAAAAAAAAATTCGTAAAGCAAATGGGATCTCATGTTGTCTGTCGTTTGGCTTCAGTAAATTTCTGCTTTCAATTGCTGAATGTTGCTATTATTTTTTTCCAAAAAACCTTTTCTCCAAACATGTATGAGGTTTTATGCATTATGCTGACTAATGGGACAGAGTTCCTCACTTTGCCCAAGTAAAGATTATATGGGAGCCCTGGCTGGTGGCACAGTGAATAAGGTGCTGACCTGTAAACCCAAAGGTTGCTGGTTCAATTCCCAGTCAGGGCACATAACCAGGTTGCAAGCCAGGTCCCTAGCCAGGTCTGTAGCTGGAGGCGCATGAAAGGCAACCATACATTGAAGAAAAAAATAAAAAATAAGATTACATGGAGTACTTTTTTCATTTTCCACTAACAGTAATTTACTTAAATAACTAGAAAAATAAATAAGTAGAGAATCTCTTTAGTACTGAAGACCATGGTCGAATGTACTACTTTAATGATCTTCATTGTCACCTACACACTGTCATGAAAAGTAGGTCAACCAAAGATAGTGAGCTCCACTTCAAAAATTATACATTCCAAGCATTAACAATGGTCATTATAGTCACAATGTAGAAGACATGCAAACTATTCTTTTTAACATGATTTCTTTAAAGCCTCAACATTAAAGGTAGAAAAAAAAGTTGCTGAATGATGTTCTGTTAACTAATATTATTTATTATTATTATTACCTCAGTTAATAGTGATAATTAAAATTATAGTGAACCTGAAATTATTATTTGAAAATTCTGTACTGTTCTGTAAATGTAAATGTGCACAGATAAAACATAGGAACTCTGCCAGTTGGATGTTCACAGTTCCCTAGAGAGAAAAATGAGAAACAGGTTCATCAGTTTATTATAGTGCCTCTGCTCACAGGAAGTTTCTATTTCTCTATTGCGTGCTGCAGGAGATTTGCTACTAGGCGTTTGTTTGATGGCCTCAGTGAATGCCTATGGTGTGGTCCTTCTTTATTATTCACATATGTTGGGTATGGTCTGATTATATTATCCATGAAGAAACTATAACATTGGGCTGATTTCAATTTAGGAATATATATATTCTATCATCAAAATAGCATGGTCTTAATTTTTTTTAATGACATGGTGTATAATTCATTAGTCCTGTGTAATAAATTATCCCAAACCAGCCAAACCACAGCAATTTAGAATAGCAACAAGCAATTATTATCTTATAGTTTCTGTATGTCATGGATTTGTGAGTGGTGTGGTTGGAAAGTTTTGTCTGTGGGTCTCTCGTGAGATCATAATCAGGTCTTGGCCTGGATTATTGTCATCTAAAGTCTTGACTGGAGCTAGAGGACCCATTGCTAAGGTGGCTCATTTCAGTAAACTATAACAATCAGGTTACCAAATGAATATCCTGGATGGGTGGATCTTAGCATTTGGTAAGCCTTTTAATGGCAGCTACCTGATACACTTTTCCTAAAACAACAGCCCATTTTATTCTTGAATTTGTGTGATAGTTGGAAATAAATACACTTAGGAAGAAATAAATAAGACCTCTTCTGGCAGCATGACAAATTTTCTGAAGATTTTCAGGCTTAAAATCAAACAGCTAAATAAATGGCTCCTATCTAGATAAAATAGGCCTTTTAATTCATTTCTGGCCTCAAAGTCGGAAGTTAAGGAAATCCTTCAGGGCATTTTTCATCACTACCTCAAAGGATATAAAGGATCGGTGAACAAGAAGCAACATCAAACACCCAAGGGGGTTCTGGGGGCAAGTGATTATCCTTGTGTCAACAAAGGTTGAGGAGACTCAACCTTTGCCAGGTATGATGCAGAAAAGCTGAAACAGAATCCATTAGTCCAAACAACTTTAAGAGCTAATTTGGTCCGAGAACACACACTTTCAATTTTTGGTGGAAACAAATGCAATTTTCTTTGTTCCATGCTCACTATTAGGAATTAAAAAGAACAGAGGGACTAACTGTAAATATGGACATTTAAAACACAGTCAAGGAATATGATAAGCAACTGGAGGGTGATAATTTTGAAAATTTGTGAAATGGATAAAAATCCATAAATAATGGAATTTATTGGAACTGACTCAAGAGGAGTGCCTAAATTGTCTCACAACTGTTAAATAAGTCGAGTCAATTCTCTTTCAACAGAGAAAACACTAAACCCCAACAGTTTTGCAAGTGGTATAATCTTAAATCTTAACATTGGGATCACATGTTCTATGAGGTCAGCGTAGCTCTGGTCTAAAACTACGATCTTGCGCTTCTTTTATATCAACAGCAGCGACATCATAAACTGTCACCATTTAGCCCGCTGCTCAGGGAGGATGGGAGGGAGACAGGTGGATGAGAGCCACATGGAGCTGACCACACTCCCCCTCTAGCTTGGAGTCAAGGGTACCTGGTCCCAGCCTAGCCCAGTGTATCACAGCCCAGCCACCGACACACGAATGAGGACAAATAATTATTGTTTTCAGCCACTGAGTGTTGGCATGGTTTTTCATACAGCATTAGTTTGCCGATCGTTAACTCATTCCCGGTAGAATAAGCATTTAGTAAAATGCAACAACTTTTCCTTCAGATCTATTCCCAAACCAGAAATGAAAGAGAATTTCCTTTTCTGTGTAAAGTGTTTTTCTAATGAAACTTAACCAAGTACTGTGAAAAGTTGCACTTTCCTAACTTCTATGCACTACAAATTTTATTTCCAAGAAATGTCCTGGAGCGGGGTTCCCCAAACTCCGGGCCACAGACCAGTACTAGTCAGGGCCTGGTAAGAACCAGGCACACACAGCAGGAGGTGAGCTTGACTGTAATACTCTTGCGCTTGAAACATCCTAAAACCATCTCCTCAACCTTGATCCATGGAAAAACTACAAAACAGGTCTCTGGTGCCAGAAAGGATGGGGATCGCTGTCCTAGAGAAACTATTATACATGAGTACCAAAAGATGAGGGCAGTCATATCTAAAACATTATTGATAATAATGCAAAAAACTAGAAACAACCAAAGTGTCTTTAAAATGAAAATAAATTGTTGATATTTACATAATAGAATATTAAACAGCAGTACACATGAGTGAACTGCAATAATATGAACCAAGATGAATCTTATCACAATACTGAGAATGGCAAATGTTCAAGTATATATACATCATGATTTTTTGGTGTAAATCTCAAAGCATAAAAGCTCTGAAGTTGAGTATGTTTTTATAGTAATTTTGTTATGATTATAATGTATGTGTTACATATATTTATGTGTATCTATCAGGTCACAAAATATGATAATATGAAATAAAATAAAACACATTTATGCCAGAATTGTATTACTACAATAATTTCAGAGGGTAAGTTTAAACACTTATTAAAAACACCATATTTTAGCCTCAGTGGCCTCCTATGAGGAGCGTACAATGTGCAGCAATGGAAATGATTTGAAGTATACTGATTATGCACCATATTATTTTTTGTAGTTATTTTTGCAGCTATAGAAATGCAAATGTTCCCTGAATAAAACAGGTGACAGGAAATTTAAAGCATGGGAATATTATGTCTTATTTACTTGTGAATCACTATATGCAATCAGGGAAAACATGATAGTGTCTCTTCCCAACATTGCTAATCAAAATTGTATAAAAACTGGGTATAAACAGAGCACACACATGTTTTCAGTTAGAAAAAATAAGACTGTCATTTGTACACAGAATAATCATCTGCTTAGAAAATCCGATAGGATCAATAAAAAGCCATTAAAATGAGAAAGAGTAGTCCTCTCTTATCCATGGGGAATGAGCTCAAAGACCCCCAGGTAGATGTCTCAGACTAAACCCTATATTATGCTTTTTCCTACACATTCATACTTCCGATTAAGTTTAATTTACAAATTAGGCATAGTAGGAGCTTAATAACAACAATAATAAAATAGAACAGTGATAACAATATACTGTAGTAAACGTTATGTGAATGTGATCTTTCTCTATGATAACTTTTATAGTTTTCAGCCCAAAGCTATTTCTGGATCTATAAAGCCATCCCTTACTTGCAGTGAATGGCTTGCTGGCCCTGTTTCAGAGGATCCTTTCTGGACTCTTCATGTGGGCTCAGTGCTTTCTGGTGCATCATGCTGCCTTAGGAACGACTTCCTGTTCGTCTTCCGCCCACCGAGCTAATGCCTTTTCCATCTTAACTAAGCACTTATGCTGTGCCTGTAAGTTTTGTGGTTGGAGGTTCATCAGCAAAACTAACATGAATTCCTTTTTCTTTCTTTCACAATTTTACTGATAAAAGGGTTGTTCTTACCGTAGATCTTAGTAACTTCAGCATACAAAATTTTTTTTTTCTTTTCTTGTTACGATAAGATTTTCACCTTTTCACTAAGGAAGCACTTGATGGCGTCTCTTTGGTTTATCCAAATTGTCAGCATCTCTACTCTTGTGCTTTGGGGCCTGTGTTCAGTAAAAGAGGGGAGGCTCCAATCCAAGCGCAGAGATGTCTCAACAGTTGATCTGATAACTGGCTACTAAGTGACTAACAGGCAGGTCACTCACACAGCATGGAGATGCTGGACAGAGGGATGATTCATGTCCTGGTGAGAGATTTCATCATGCTACTCAAAATGGTGTACAATTTAAAGCTTAGGAAGTATTTATTTCTGGAATCTTCCATTTAATATTTTTGGACCATAGGTCACTGAAACCGCTGGAAGTGAAACCATGAAGAATCTGGCGAAGTGTCACTTTGCCTGGTTTCACAAGGATGTGGCCCAGGAAGTGGTTCTGGAGCTGGAACACTACAGAGGCCTGGGTGTTATCACCAGTTTGATGAACACTCTGTCTCTGTGGTCAACAGGCCCAAAGAGGCTTTGTTTCTAAGATTATTTGATCCTGACCAGAGCCTTCAGGTCCTGAAGGCTTAATGATTAAAGGAGTAGACAAGGGAGGAGGCAGGTGAAGCTGGGTGCGGATGAGGCCAGTTTAAATGAAAAGGAAACAAAGAAGAAAAGGTCATATGCAAGCAAGAAAGTGCCTGCAGTTACAGAAACAAGAAATTAAGGGACTTGTGCATGGTCTCACAGCTGGATAAGTGGAAGAGTTGGGGTTTGAATGCAGGCAGTCTGGCTCACAAGCCTATGCTTTCAAGTACTGTGATCCATGGATGGTCATGTCTCCGATACTTCATGCACCTATATCCTGGCTTTAAGGTGATGGAGGGTGTTCAAGGTAGGTGTGCTACCCCTGAGCTTTCAGTTGTCCTTGAAGATTCTCCCTTCAGGGGTCCCTCTGTAATGCCCCAATTCCTGAAGGACTTGATGAGCTTAATTAAAGCTAGGGCTCGCCATTGCCCAAACTCCAATATTTTGCTGGAGGGAAGAGAGAAACCAATTTATTTTCCTTGCACTCACCATCTTGTCATTGTCCTCTGTTTCAGAGGCCTTATTTATCTCGCTTTTCTTTCTTTCGGAAAGTTACTTCCAGTCTCCTCAGGAGACCTTACCTATTCAGAGAATGAATTGACCCTTTTTCCTGTGCTGCCTCGCACAACATCTGGCTTTGGGTTTTAGGTTATCGCCCAGTCATGAAACTTGACTGTGCAGGGACTCATGCACGGAGTCTAATCCAGTGCAGAAGAACAGGCTGTGTCTCTCCTTTGATCTCCTCAGCTATATTATATTGACCGCTTTTCTCCTAGGCTGCTTGCACTTGGTTATGCACAACTGTGGCTTTGCCTATTACATTTCTTCCTGAATGTGAAAGAGCCCAGCTGCCTCATAGCCACGTGCGTTCTCCAGTCCTGGTTGTTGAGGACAGTGTATTCAAAGCTAAGCCAAGCCAAGACCCACTTCAATCAAACTCAGTTGACCATGATTTCTACCCCAAAGCAGATTCATCGTTAATGGATTTTGCTCAACTTCTCAAATTAAGTAGGAGTATTTCTTTGGGGTAGAAATATTTTACAGTTTTATAAGTAGGCTTATGTCCCACTTTAAAAGAGCATAGCTAATAAAAGTGGGGACTAAAAATGAGATTAAAAAAATTGTATTGATTACTTTTATAGAGAAGGACAAGGAAGGAGGGAGAAAGGGAGGGAAACATTAATGTATGGTTGCCTTTCACCTGCCTCCAGCTATGGACCTGGCTGGAGACCTGGCTTGCAACCTGGTTATGTGTCCTGGCTGGGAATTGAACCAGCAACCTTTGGGTTCACAGGCTGGCGCCTTATCCACTGAGCCACCAGCCAGGGTTAAAAATGAGATTTAAATACACAATTTCTTAGGCTGATGAATGACAGGACTGTTATGAAAGGAGGACATAGTGCAGTCAAAGTGTTTGATCCTTAGTTAGAAAGGCCACCAAATGGGGAATAAAACTACTCATCACCAATCTTACATTAATATTTCATATTGATTTGCTCATGCTGGACTTTTAAGTGCCAAATCTAAGCAAAGTTTAAGGTTATTCTTTAGAGAATATGTCTGGATTTAACTCTTGAAATTTAAAGCTATAAAACTGATTGCATTGGTGACTTCTTAAAGAAAATATTCCTGCCATTAGATGGTTAAACATTTATAAAAACTGATTTTGTTCCATTTCCCTTTAGAATCTAAGTAGCACACTCAGCTAAAACTTCAATCGAGAAAGTGGTCTATATTCTATAATCTATTCCAGTCTGCTATATAATGCTTCACTGCCCACCCACTTTCCCCCTAAGTCTTCCAATCTTCATCTTTCATCCTACACCTGTGTGAAGGGGGAGGAAAGAAAGAGGGAACAAAAAAAGGGAGGAAGGAAAGAGGAAGGAAAAAGTAGGAGGGGAGGGAGACAGTGGGTTGATTTCATTTTGAAGATTTACTGTTCACCAGCCCAGTGTGAGCTGTGACTTCATAGAAGCCCATTTATCCATTGCACCCAGTCTAATGCAAGATAAAACCAGCCTTGTCAATGTAAGGAGCCTAGGAAATAACTTCTCCTTGTTTATTTTATAGATAAGGAGGTTATGATCAGGCTGGTTAAGAAGCAGCACAAGACCATCCAATGGGTTCATGACAGAGTCAGAAAAAAACTAATATTGGTTTAAGGCTTTTCCTATCATTTCCATTGATCTTTGAGTAGGACTGTTGACAAACTTAGCATATTTGGTGAAGATTCCAGGCCTTACAAAGTTCTAGAACTTTTCAATCCAACGAATATCATGCCAACTCCTTCATAAAGATTGAAGCTCTCTTTTCTGAGAGGAGCAGGAAGAACTGGTATTTTCTGTTATGGTAACTCCCAGTTTTAGAAAAATTCATAATTATGTTGATTTTAACATTAGGATGGACATTATGCATAAGATACAAACACCTAAGTTTATTTTTAGCTCAGTATTAACTACCTAAATTGAATTAAGTCGCTGATCTGGACCTCAGTTTCCTGAGTTGTTCAATAAGGGTGTTGAAAGAGATGACCACTATAGTCTTTTCCAGCTGCTGCATGATGGGTAAGTTTCGGAAACCACTTCTTATCTGAGTACATTACATAGGGTGAAATTGATTTTGCATCCAGATCCTTTGTTAAATGAATGATGGTGTGATAAATTGGTAAGGTTATAGGTGCAGATAGGGAAATAAGAGGTCTAGTGGATGAGACAGACGTGGGATAGTAGCCATTATTTATAAATAAAAGGCACAATGTTTTGGGGGAATCAGGAAATAGTATTGTGAAATTGTTTAAATATTATGATTTGCCCACCTCCTAACGTCAGCATCTGTTCTAGCTTTTTGAAAAAGTTACAAGTTAACAGCTTATGACGTTGAGTTAATGAAAAAGTTACCACTTCAGCAAAGTTGAATGAAAAAATACTGAAGTTTAATAAACAAAGGGCCTCTCTCTTCATTTCAGAGCTTTCAAATCAGGCTTCTCAAAGCCTGACTGTAACTCTGATAAGTGAGATCCATTTGAGCATTGTCTTCAGGGCCTGGCAGATTCTTTTCTGGACAAGACTTTAATCAGGCACCTTGAACTGTCTTCTCAGCCATGTCTCCACCTTTAGTTAGAGCAATTTAGCAAGAATCCTCCTACCCTTGATATCTCCTCTTAGTAACTTTCCATTACTAATTCCCTCACGCTACCTGTTCATCTTGGCTCCTATTGCAATAGCCTTGAATAAAGTCTTCTACAACCTTTTAACAAGTGGTGAATGATTTGTTCATGACAGGATTCTATGTGGAACACTCCCACCAAGTCTTCCTCACTGCACAAGGGCCTTCTGGCCTGGTGGAGCATATGGGAGAAGATTTACCTACAAGACATGTAGGGCACCTCCTGAGATTATAAAGAATGCTTGCTTATGGACACTGAACTTAATGATTTGTGCCCAAATATCTAGTAACTCCTTGATTTCTTTGGCACATTTTAGTTGATGGGCTTACAGCAGAAGAATTTATGCCAGTGCCTCATGAACCATCAGCAAAGAATTTGGCTGGCTACAGCAGGTTGCTGGAAGAGAGACATGTCTATTCAATCAGGAAATCATGTAAATAGGTGCTCTGACTGGGCTGGACTAGTCAATAGATAAATTTGTCCTATGAAACAGAATGACCTCCATTCCCTGTCTTGCCCACAATATATCTGTTTCCCATACAGATAAACCAGGGGTTCAGCTTTAGGAAGACCATTCTAACTGCCATTGTAATGGGTATGAAGCAAGATTGAATCTAAGCAGTAATGTGCTAATGCCTAGAGAGGAAAATCCATCACAAGAGGAGCAGTCTTGCTTGGCAAATGTGGCAGGGAAACAGAGCCAGTACACTAGTTCTGGGCCTGTGAGCACCTAGGAAGAATGGTTCTGCACAGAAATATCGCTTTTGTCCAAGATTAGCAATACGGAGGGACAGTGGCTTTGGCCTTCCCCACTGATCTTCACCCAGAGGGCAGGACCATTCTCTCCCTCACCCCACAAGGGCATTTATTGTTGTGTGTGGAGAATTGGCAGGGACTGGCATTGAGCAATGGTGGCTCAGTGAGAGACTAATGATACGTTGATAGATGCATGGGCCTATACTTCAGTAAAACATTGAGAATTCCCAGAAATAGTTTAAGAATGGGAACTCCAAAAGGTCTGAACTTCCCATGAGGGTTAATGGAACACTGGAATGCTCCAGGTTTGAGAACTAGTATTATTGATAACTGCAGTTGAATTCAGAAGCTTGGAATGCTAGACATTTATATTAAAGGCATCATTGACTCACGGGACATGCTTTATCAGTATTGTCTAACCAGGCTCTTGTTTTATGTATTCTACTTAGTGTTACATCTGAATTTAAATAGACCTTAATAATTTTCTGCATCCAGACAAATCTCTCTGGACAACTATCACAGGTAAACAAGTCTCATGGTGTGAAGCATAATTCAGCCTTTGGCTGGTCAGAAGAAAAAGTAGCCCATATCTGAAAGCCAGGAAAGGTGGTGCTCCATTCTCTGCTTGTCCCTGTTGGACTGCAGTGCCACTGGTCACCTCCTTTCTCTGGCTTTGGGTTCTGATCAGCCTCTTCGGATGATCATGATTTCAAATCTTATACAACCTTATCTAGATTTGTTCTATATTAATGAGAGAAATATGCTGAACTTTTCCACCATGATAATATTCTCCATGTAGATTTCTTAATCTTATGGTTTGAGGCTATTTTATTGAAGGTTTTTTTTTTTTTTAGATTTTATTTATTATTTTTAGAGAGAGGGTAAAGGAGAAAGGCAGAGAGGGAGCAAGACATCAATGTATGGTTGCCTTTCACCTGCCTCCAGCTGCAGACCTGGCCGGAGACCCAGCTTGCAACCTGGCCATGTGCCCTGGCTGGGAATCGAACCAGTGACCTTTGGGTTCACAGGCCAGCGCCTTATCCACTGTCCACCAGTCAGGGCTGAAGGTATTTTTTAAAATATATTTTGAGGCTATTGTATCTTAAGGGAAAATTGAATCTTTATTATAGTATAGTTATCATAAACAATAGTCCGAAAGGCGTTTGGCTTTGTTTTATTTGCTTATTTCAGTGTGTTAACCCCATT
Source organism: Noctilio leporinus (assembly GCA_004026585.1). Lineage (NCBI taxonomy): Eukaryota > Metazoa > Chordata > Mammalia > Chiroptera > Noctilionidae > Noctilio > Noctilio leporinus. The sequence continues at coordinate 557,503 of PVIW01000323.1, read as the reverse complement.
GTTTTGTGTCGGCATTCCTTTGGTTAGCATTTGCTTGATATGTATTTTTCATCATTTGCTTTCAATATTTTAGTGACCTCATATTTTGTATGTTGCTTGTAGGTCATATGTAGCTGGACTGTCTCTTAATCTAGTGTGAAATTTTTTATTTTTAAATGTAGTATTTAGAGTGATTACTTTTGTCTTTGGTTTTACTTATTTTTACCATCAAGCTTTTAGACTTTTTACTTTTTCTTTTCTTTCTTCCTCTTCTTTTTAACACTTATTTTAGATTCTTTTGTCCCTGTTCTCATTTAACTTGTTCTGTCAACTGCTTTGATACTAAGATACTCTATGCCTTGTTTGTGTAGCTTAACATTTCTGAATTTCCTCACTTTTTTTCATCTTCCATGCATTCAATGCAGTTTAAGATTCTTTTATGCCAGTCATTCACCTCTAACCGATATGCTGCTTTTTCCCAATAATTTGGATCGACATATTTGCCCCACAAATGACACATAACTATTAATGTTTTATACAGCCGGGATTGCTGACTTGCCCGTTTAGTTATTTGCTGTCTCCTGTATGGCACCTCACTACTCCCATTTGGTGCCCCTTTCTAACTTAACAGCTTTTTCCTTCCATGAAATTATTTGACTGTCAGTTCTCTCAATTTTCATCTGAAAATATTTTTATTGGGTTTGAAATTCTAGACTCAACTCCTTTTCCTGGAACTCACCAAATATCTCTTTTTCCTTCATTTCTGTCTCCCATCATTGTTTTTGAGAATTCATTTGTCAGCCTATTGTCATTACTTTGGAAATGGGTCTTTTCTTTCTCACTGCTTTTAAAATCTCTTCTTTATCTTTATTTTCCTGCAGCTTGTTTATGGTGAAGATAGAAATTGATTTATGTTTTTCTTGGAACTTTAAAAAATTTTGTGGATTTGATGATCATTTCTTTTTAATATTGCACGTGTCCTATTATTTGTATGCTTTCCCTTTAGAATACTGATTGAATATATGTTAATACTTCTCATTGCATTTTCTATGTCTTTTAATCTTTTTATCTCATCTGCCTAAACTGTATTCTAGATGTTTTATTTGTATTTATTTTTCAGCTCAATAATATTCTCTTCAGCTATCCTTAATTGGCTGTTTAATTTTCTATATAACATTTTATTTTAATATTTGCTATTCTATTTCTAGAAGCTTTATTTGGCTTCTTTGTAAATGTGCTTATTCCCTGATCATACTTAAAAGTTTCTCTTTTATTAAACATTGCTATTCCATATGTGTTTGGTATTTTCAATATCTGAATTAATTTTGAATTTTTTTGGTTGACTTTGTTTTGTTAGTTCTCAGCCATGTCTCCTTAGTTCCTTTTTGGTCCCATAAAATTTGGCAGTGAGTTGCTCTTTTTCTCTGAGACCTGGGTTGGAGTTGGCTCCTACAGAGATTTGCCTTTGAGTCTGCTAGTTGCCTGCTACCACTTTAAATTAAACCCTGAAGAGTTTCTGAATTCTCCAGGTAGTGAGAATTCATGTGTTAAATGCACCACGAAGACCAGTTTAGTATTAAAATGTTTTTCAAAGAAGGGTTTTTCTTTCACTTGGCTCTGAGATAGAAAAGTTTCTTAGGATCCCCTTTGCCTGACAAGATATTCTTAAGAAAGTAGCGACCTAATTGACTTTTGAGAGCTTTTTTTTACACCACTCTAAGTCTCATGCTTACTGTGAGTGCAGCTTCTCAGGGTCCATGCTCTGTGGCTTCCAATTTCTTACCACATTCCCGACAGTGGAAACATCAAAAGTTTTATCTCTTTCCTCTCATGCCTCATTCCACCTTAGAAACTCATCCTCAAGACAAAAACTAGCTTTAGAGCTTGCTGACCTACTAGGATTTCCTGGTCTCATTCAGCTGGAGGCTTTAGGGATTTCCCAATTTCCTAAAAGCCCATTTAGAAAGGTGTTTTACGTATTTTCCAGCACTTTCTTCCAATACATCCAGCTCTTGGAGGGATTATTCTGTGTGGCTAATCTGCCTTATCACTGGAAACAGGAGCACCTGCAAAGAAGTGACATGCTGAATTTTGAGAGCTTTTCACAAAAGACAGATTTGACTTTGTAGGGTAGGCGTGTTATGAGATGCCCATGGAAGCTGTCACTCTCACAAAGGTGACAAAAGCAGATGGGAGTCATTCTCCTTACAGTAGAATAATGGGACAAAATACCCATAACATGTGCGTATGTGTTTTCTCCCCTTATTTTAAATAAAGGTAGCATAAGACAAAGTAAAAATGAGAATGAATTTATTGGAGGCAAAAACACCACTACAAGCTTAAAAAATAATCTGTTAAACAAGGAAGCACAACCTTATTTATTTTTTGCAGCCTCTGACCTGCAAACAGCAGCAGCAAGGGTAACACATGGTGCTGAACTTGATTCATCATTATTTTATTTTGTGTTGTTAGTTGGTAACCATAGATTTACAGGCACACAATACTTGTATATTAACTACTCCTTGATCTGCCATTCCTAGATGGCCAGGCTTTCAAAGGAGAAAGAAAACATGAACAGGGACAAAGTGTAAAAGGAAATCATTTCCTTGGGAAATGCTACTCCTGTTCGTTCAACCTTTGCTAAGTTGCGATACAACCAAGGGGCACCAAGTACAAGCTAGAGCAAGAGGTTTTTCTTCCTATTATTTTCTAATCTTATGACATTTTAGCTATTGGGTGGGGAAAGGAGGGGTGACAATAGATCCTTTCAAAAATCTGTGAGTCCCTGAGAATAACAGGGAATGAGATATTTCTCTGGAGAGAAAACTCTGTATAATGAGGATTTTATTCCTCTCCTCCTCTCCTCCCTTTGCCAGCCCCAAGGACTGACCTGATACAGTCTTTTTTTCTAAATAACAGAAGGCAACTTCAGAGGAAAAACATACTCCCGTAGGTAACAAATGTTCATGTGTTGGGATGCATTGCAGGGAGAGATGGTGAGTCTGTTGTCCAAGAAAAATCATGGACAGTTTCAGAGACAACACTTTAAAAGTAAGAAGCTTTGGAAAGGAAACAATAAATAGAAGATTATGGTCTTCCAGCTACTTGTTACAACATACAAAATGCTTGGGAGTCCTGAGTATCAGAGCTCGTGTCTGACAGACTCTGAGTTGCTGCGGTGGAGCAGGCACCAGGGGCTTCTCATAAGCAGAGTAGACAGTTGTGCGCTTGGCAAAGCACCAGGAAATTTCCCATATCCCTAGCCAGCGTCCTGACCCAAATGTACACAGGCCTAGCTCTACTGGAAGGTGTGTTTTGCTACTGGGGTTGCACTGAAGATGTGCAATGCCTCTGTAGAAATACTTTTAAATTCAAACACACCTTATAAGTTTACAATTATTATTATTGATCCAAGTTGGAGTTCATCTTTATTGGTAAAGCAGAGAACAGCATCCGCAATTCAGAAAGAGAGGAACAGATTCACAGACGGCAGTAATAACACAAAACTGAGAAGGCCCTTGGAGATGCTCTGGTTAACCTTGGCACACATCAGGTAAAGAGAAGAGACATGAGGCTATGAAGACAAAGCACGCCTGTAGGGGCCAAAGGTCCAAGATGAGGGAGGCCCACAGTTGCATGAAGTAGTTCTGGCATGAGTGGCTGGTGCCTAGATTAGGAGAGTGGGACACAGAGACACATTTTCAATCATATGGCATCAGGGCAGGAACAGAGCCAAGGTGTTAAAGAGAGGAATGGATTCAAGAACCCAGGGCTGGACTCACACAGAAAAGAGAAGACTAGGAAGAGAATTTCAAATGAGGAAACATAAAGGAAGGAAAGTTATAAAGATTGTGGCCTCAGGGATTCTTTACATGCCTAAAAATTATTGGCATCTACGAAAGGCTTTTATTTATGTGTTGTTAAGTATTGATATTTACCATAATAGAAATGAAAATTGAGAAATTTTAAAAATTACCTAATTTAAAAATAACAAACCCAATATAAGTTATCATAAATAACTTATTTTATGAGAAATTGCTATTTTTAAAACAAAAATATATCATGAGAAGAATGAGATTGACTTATGTTTTAAAAATCAATTTAATATCTGGCTTAATAGAGTGTACCAGGATTCTGTTTCTGAATTCAGTATGTCACAGCATAGTTTTATTGAAGAATATGAAGACTATCTGGTCAAACGGAAGTCCTTATTTGGAAAGAGGAGAATATTACAATATCTTTTCAAGTAACTGTGTATACTCATCTTTGATACTATACCAAAAACTCAAGTAGTTTCTTAGTTGCTGCTCAGAATCTGCCTCTCTCAACGATGCTACATTAAAACCCATTCATCTATCTTGTGCTTAAAGTGTACATTTTCCCCATGCATGGTTTTGTACCTTCAAGCACTGGTCATTTGGAAAAGATTAGTGTAGCTAGGAATGTAGTTTCCCCCAGGTTGACACATTTCATTATACGATAATCAAAAATGGCAGTGGTAAGATCACCACTGATTATTTATTTATTTGTTTGTTTGTTTAGTATTTTATTCTCCCTTTGTCCTCCTTCACCCAGCCCTTCCCCTTCAGGCAATCCCCATACCTCTGTGTCCCAATTTCCTATGTCCATGGGTCATACACATATATTCTTTCGTTAATCCCTTCATCTTCTTTCATCCAGCCCCCCACTCCCTCCCTGGACCTGTATTTATGCTTCTGTTTCTACTGTGTTTATTAGTTTATTTTGTTCATTAGTTCAACATACAAGTGAGATCGTATGGTATTTGTCTTTCACGGACTGGCTCCTTTCACTTAGCATAGTAGCCTCCATTCGTATTTTATGAATCCTCAAATTTATGAATTTATGAATCCTAAAATACAAATTCCAAAGAATATACTCACCCCTGTGTTCAGAGCAGCATTATTTACAACAGCCAAGATGTGGAAACATTGATTTCATTCGAGAAGCATGTATGCACTGAGACACGGTCAAGTTAATGATAATAGATACACATTTTCTAAAGTTCTAAATTTTGCTTGCAAACTTGAATTTTTTTTTTAAGATTTTTTTATTTCATTATTTTTAGAGAGAGGGGAAGGGAGAGAGGCAGAGAGGGAGAGAGACATCAATGTATGGTTGCGTTTCACCTGCCTCCAGCCACAGACCTGACTGGAGACCTGGTTTGCAACCTGGTTATGTGCCCTGGCTGGGGAATCGAACCTGCGACCTTTGGGTTCGCAGGCCGGTGCCTTATCCATTGTGCTACCAGCCAGGCCCTTGAATTTTTTTATGGACAACAAATACTATCAGTTGTTAGTATAGGCTCACTTTGTTGATTCTAGAGAAAATGTCTGTCAAGAAGCCACTCCTGAAGAACGATGGACTGGTTAGTTGTTATTTGGAGTGAAAATGGTATTCTTAAGGATGTTAACTCCTGGAGGAGAAGGGCTAGCAAAGCCTGGCTTTACCCAATGGTCGGATGAGAATATTAGGTAAAGTGTATGAAACAACAGTTTTCAAGACGTCGGACCATGCTGCACGAGAAATGGAAAATGAATGACGAGTCTCCATAATTGCTCCAGCTCACAGCCTTACAGAGCTTCCAGACCATGGTGCAGGGAGTGGGAGCCAAGACGGGGTTCTCCGATTTCCCAGATGCAGGAGAGGGAGCTGGGAGGGAGAGAAAGGGGACTAGAGGTAATAACACAGAGTACAGGGAAGGAGAGAACTGCAGTGAGGTCACCCAAGGATGTTCATTTGCTTACCAATCAGCATGTGCATGTAACAAAACATACAGTCAGGGAGAGAATCACCACGACATGATCAGAGGTTAGCAGAGCTGCAACCAAGTCTTGTATCTATCTTTTGGGGAGTATGCAGGTAAATTTCTGTTGGGTAAAGGCCTAGGCATGGAATTGTAGATTGATAGGGTATGTGTATGTTCACCTTTAGTTAATGCGGTAAACTGGCAATCCCACCGATGATGGTTCCATCTTTTTATGTCCCCTTTAATGCTTATGTTGTCTGTCATTCTTATTTCAGTCATTTGGGTGGGTATATACTCTAATCTCATTTGATCTTAATTTGTGTTTCCATGATAACTAGGGAAAATAATTGCTTTTTCATATGTTCATTGGCTTTTTTTCATATAACTAATCATTAAAATAACGGTGATAAAAACCAATTTCTTACTTTATTGACTTAACAGAGCTTTTTGTTCTCCTTAAAAATAATATCACAGGGGAGAGTAACGACAGAAAAATTGGGACAACTGTAATAGACCGACAATGAAATAAATTTAAAAAATTCTGACAAAAACAAAAACAAAATCATTCATTTTGTTTTCTTTTTCGGCATGAGGAACACTGGTGCAACAAACATATTTGTACATCTGAAAAAAGAATATACTCAGGATGTAATATAACAACAATAAAATTAAAAAAAAAAAAAAAAAGAATATACTCTAACCTCAAAGCTTAGGCAAAATTTTTTGTCAAAGTTGTACTGAGAACAGCCCAGCGAGAACACACTATAAGTAGTGCTGAGAAAGTGTTTATTGATTGCTTTAGCTGGAAATACTTTATTAAACTGAAAAGGTTTTAATAAGCCACTTGGCATGACAAGATCTCAAAATTAGTTGAATAGCAAAGATGTGCCCTTAGAAGCTTGTGGAGAAGTTTTGTTACTTCCAATTTTGATGTTAGACCAACTCATTTCACAAAGTAGTGGCTGAGATAAATGGGATAGGAGATACTATCACGTGATATTGGTAAATTTCCTTTCAACAAAATGAACACAAGTTGACAAATTTCAGTCAACTTTAGAAATAACTGTGCTATGTTAATCAAAATATGTCTACATTGAATGGGGGCATCTGGTGGTATGAAAATAGACTGCACATGGCCCAGGGAAAACTAGCTGTCATGAAAGTGTTTGCTAATTATTTATTTTTAAGATTTTATTTATTATCCTCAGTGAGAGGGAAGGAAGGAAGGAAAAGAGGGAGAGAAATATCAATGTATGGTTGCCTTTCACCTGCCTTCAGCCCCAGACCTGGCTAGAGACCTGGCTTGCAACCTGGTTATGTGCCCTGGCTGGGAATTGAACCAGTGACCTTTGGGTTCACAAGCCGGCACCTTTCCACTTGGCCACCAGCCAGGGCTTGCTAATTATTTTTAATTTGGTACTGTCTTTCTTGAAATACCTCTACCACCTGAAGTCTTATGTTTGGCTTTTCTTAAGTCACTTGACTTAAAAAATTATAATGGGAATCTAAATATGACAGCAGCATAATACCAATTAACATGAAGAGTCTATAAATCACACTAGCCCTGACAAAGATGTTAATGGATATCACTAGACATTCTACAACACATCACCCCTAAAATAAAAGCAAAGCTCCCACATAAAACAAAATATCACAAAGGAAAGAGTTATGAAATAACCCCCTAGCCCCGACTTTCTGCATCTTATATTTTATGCTTTTCACTTTGATGAGATCCATTGTTTTACATTGTGATTCTCACACTATTTATTTGTAGAGAACATTATAATAACTCATGAATTCAACAACTAAGGAAATGTTTTGAAAAGTGGGAGAAACACTTTGTCTGGAGTATGTCTTTTTTGTAAAAATACAAAGGGGCAACTCATCTGCTAGATTTTACTTTTTTAGACTATGTATCACCTCTGTTTTCTTTTGTATTTAATTAAATAAGATAAGCAGTGATTCAAAGAGCGGGTATCTCAGGTGCTGTTGCTGACAAGGTAATAAGCTTATGGAGTAGCAATTGAGTTTGTTTCTTGAGCACCCAATTGTTGCTTTATAACAAACAAGAACAGCAATATCTACGAGTGTTTACTAAACATCAAGTACCATGCTAACAGTTCTGTTTGTTTTAACCCTCTTGCCAATGAGTACAAATGTTAAATATTATTTCTATTTTTCAGATAAGGAAGCTGAAGCTTAAAAAGTTTACATTCTTTCCCCTTAACCCCTTTAATACTCTCACCTCTTAAATGTCTCTTTTGCTGGTCCCTTTCTTCTACTCTGCCCTTTAAAGCAATTGTTTCCCAAATTCTCTTGACTTCCCCTGATAGTCTCCCTGCAAAATTTTATTTACATTATTCTTTCTTATAAATTTTGGTAATGACAGAAAGTGCTAAACACACCATCACGTGTAGAAGTCAATAGCACATGAGGAAATACTTCATTAAAGGGTCTTAAACATCTTGCTCATTTTTTTAAATAGCTAGCCTTTTAAATTAAAAACTGAAATAAAAAAATAATTACAACACTGCTTTTACTTCAATTAATCAGTTATGTGGACTCACTAGTCTATGCCCTTTGGGAGGAAAAAAACTATATCACATATATTGGTTTATATATAATATAAATGAGGATTAGATAGCCATGGATATAAAGCCGGTATTTAGTAATTATTCAATAAATAAAACTAATATTATTTTATTTCTTTAGATCCAATATTCATTCAAGTAAAGAAGCCCTTTCCATTTAATGTAAGCCTTTTCAGAATTAAAAAAAAAAAAAAAGACATGAATCCAAACTGCTGCTGACCAACAAAAACCTACATTTATGTATTATTTTCACATCTCACTTTCTTCTCCAATCAGGTACTTAATATATTCAGTCTCATAATTCTTCCTCTGAGTCATTTTTGGCCATCAACAGTTTTACATAAAGTCATGATAACATGATTATGGTTTTGGATTTTTGGACACTTCAGGTTGTGCATTATGATGATGTTGAGGTTTATTAAAGAGTTCTTGTTTGTCATGGTAAGGCATGTTTGAAGTTCCATGTATTCCATGAAAATAACATTTTTATATTTATTTTTGTAGGTAGTATTCAGCCACTGCGACTTTGAAACATTTTGTAAACCACTGAAATATAATAAGACTTGTGTTTGAGAAAATAGTGAAAACCATGTGTAAAGGAAAGATAGAATGAGGGGAAGGAGAACTAGAAGTGACTACATAAGTAATAATAGGTAAGAGATGATGAGACTTCCGAACAGAAAGAGCAGGGATAGAGAGGGAAGGGCATATTGGAAAGGTATTAAAAATATAAAATTAATAGAACTCACTGCCTAATTTGGAACATAGGAAAAGTTTAAAATATATTGATCAAAGAAGATACATAGAAGTCCTAAAAGCAAGTTTTTGGGTGTACCTGGGGGAAAGAATCATTAGGAGAGCAGCAAGCCTTTTCTTTTTGTTTCCTTGCCTCCTGTTTTCCTTTCATGAACACAAGGTGGGGTGAAAGTAGGTTTATAGTTGTGAGTATGCAAAACACAGGCTTTATTCTTATATTCTTATTTACTAATTACGGTATTCTTTGCCACATGAACAACTATAAACCTATATTTGCCCATGCCTATAACTATTGAGTGCCTCCTTCATGCCAAGCAATTTTCTTAGGCTTTGGGAAAACACTGTGCCTAAGATTAAATTCCTGCTCTCAAGGCACTACAGTAAGGACACATAGAATTAATAAGCAACTAAATACAGAGGATGTAACACGCTATGGAGAAAAAATACAGTAAGATAAACTTCCATGCAGAGTTGTGATGGAGTAACTGGTATCAATCCAATCCTCCTACCAAGAAGATCAGTGAAACCTGAATTAACAACAAACAAACATAAAAAGGACAACTATTTGAAGATATCATAAAATATACCAGGTACCTGGGACTTCAGGAGAGCTATTTTAGAGAAAGATAACCCACAGATGTGAACCTGACACATTATGCACAGTTTTCCCCTGGAGGCATCCTTCTGAGGCATTAGCTGACTCCCAAATTAAACATTTTGGAACAATTTTCAAAGAGATCAATCTGAATTGGTTACAAGAGGCTAAAAAGCTAAGAAGAGTTTTCAACAGTATAAAGGAAAAAAGTGAACTTTCCAAGGAAGTGAGACTCTGGTAAACAAGCCAGGATTAGGCTATAAGAATGAGACCAACTGGAGTAGGGAGACCCACCTATATCCTGTATGCCTGCCAAAATAACGTTAAATATTCTTTGTAGGAAGATAGCGTCACCCAGTGCCTCTACAAGTTTTCACACACAGTGTTTATGTTTGAATAGAAAATGGCACAGTGCATTGCGACATAACCAAACTGAGAGCCAAGAGAAAAGATAGGCAACAGAAACAGGTCTCCAGGTGACCTAGATCTCATCATGTTCCAGTTCCTTTAGATGGAAAACTTGTTATTTCAAAACTTGGTGGTGTCAAACCACCAAATTCATGAGTTTGAAGGTCAAGAAGAGGTTGGCTGTGCAGTTTTCACTTGGGGTCTTTCCTGCAGTTGTGGTAAGATGTTGTCCCGGGCTGTCTTTATTGGGCTGCACGTCCAGGGTGATTCTTTCATGTGTCTGGCAGTTGATGCTGGCTGTTGGCAAGGAGGTCATCTTGGGCTGTTACAGGGGGCAACTGAGAATGGTCTCTCCAGCACTGCAGTTTTGGTGTAGATGGACTTCTTACATGGTAACTGGTTTTCGCCAGTATAATCATCTCCAAAGAATCGGACAGAGGCTGTAAATATTGTTTATTAACACATTCTTGGAAGTTACATAGCATCATTTGGCTAAAGTAAATATAAACCTGTGTAGATTCAAGGGAAAGGGACATTGACTGCCTCTCCACAAAAGGAGTGTCAAAGAACCTATAGCCGTTTTTAAATTGCTATGTGGAAATATAATAAAATATGGATGTTGAATAACTATAATAAGAATGACATCGTTAAGATGTCTGAGTAAGAAACTCTGAAAGTTCACTCCTTCATAAGAACAAAGAAAAAAAAATTGGCCCAAGCTGTCAGAATCAACTCTTTGAGAACTCCAGAAATGAGACAAAGGTTCGTGGGCCTAGGAAACATTCACTCAATGAAAATGGCTGGATGTGAGTTAGGCACAGGCAGATCTGTGGCATTTTCACTTACCCCAGTTTCACTCCCCATTGATCAGCTCAGCAGTAGCTCTGGTATTGACATTGGAAAGAGTAGGATGGACTTCATTTACAAAGAATTGTAGTTTATTTGTTTTGCTATAGTTGATGGCTCCCTGGAAGACTGGTTCAGTGTCTCTATTGCACCTAATATGTTTTCTTTCTCCCCCCCCCTTTTTTTTTAACAGAAAGTCATCAATAATCTCTATGAGACATTCATTTTTTCCCCCCAAAATTATGTGCATGTATCATTCCTTATATTAAAATCTTACATTTTAATTTTTTCTCCATTTTAAAAATGATTATCAAGGAATAATTCCGAGTTCTGCAAAAGTTTAATAAAATGTTATAAAATTTAGACTATGAGCTGATAAATATTTGTAAATTTGTAATAATAATATTAAAGTTTATTCATTATTTCAGCCTATTATGATATTCTCTACCCCCTGAAAAATATATACTAAGTGCCCATAATATACACCAGGCCTTTTTCTAGGTGCCTGGAATATGGAATCAAATAATGTAGAGAAGACCTTTGCTGTCAAGAGTAGAAAGAGTATCATTAGATAGATAGTTTGATGGACAGATAAACTAAAATGTATCAAATTATAGAACTGTTTTGTTTAAGAATTAAAATAAGGTGTAATGTGATAACTACTGGCTAGTTTACTTTGGATGAATAAGGTAAGCACCATTTTAGGAAATGGTAACAGCTTAATAAAAACTGAAAGAGGGTCAGTACTGGCAGAAAAAAGCTGGCTATAAAGAGGGTCTATTTTTTTTCTTAATAAAGTTTTGGTCTTTTAAAATATTTTAACAGCATCAAATGACAGTGACTTAGCATTTGTGTAGGGAATATTTGAGAATAATTTGAGAATAGCCTGATATAAAATACTTCATCGACTGAATTATTTATCAATAAAAAACTCAGTTCTTTGGGTTATGAGCTCTCCCGTACTGAATAGAAACCTGGGAATGTGGTTTAGGGAAACTTTCCTTCTCTGGAAACAGGCAGTTCCCTAAAGATACCATTTTAGCACTAACAGCTGGGTAACTCTCTAATTTAAGAAAGGAAGAGCTGAAGCAAAGAAAATATGGTGTCTGCCTCTGTATCTTCCAAATGAGTCTCTTGCTGCACAGTGAAAGGTAAGGGATCTATGTTGCATGAAAATGGGAAGGTCTGAAGTACCTTGTCTTCCTTACCATATTTAGATACAACATGTGACAGCATCTGCCATGAGGTGGAGAGAAAAGCTCTTTCCTCAAATAGAGTCCATATGCAGAACAAATATTTGCATGTGAGAGTGTGTATCTATTATGAATTCTAATCGGGTAGAATTATATTATTCAGTATGGTATTGATAATTGCGTCCTTCCCACCAGCTGTTCCCTCTGCCTTTAACACCCTCAGAATTCCACATGACTAACTCCTTCAACTTCTTCAGGATTTGCCACCCTATTTAAAATGATCTGCCCCCTATCCCAAATTTCTCAGGTCTGATTTCCTGTTCTTTGTCTCTTATTCACTGGTTTTATAAAAACAATATTATATTAGCTATGGGAGAGTGGGCATGGGAGTGACCATAATGCTGGCTATCTAAGGTTGTTGGAATCTATGCAGGAGGACAGTTGTTGAATAATGCTGTTTCAAGAATACTTATGTGCTCTGTTGAAGAAAATTTCTTTGAACTCCCTGAATAATTGTACAAAGCAAAAATTGCCAGCAAGCATGAAGGAAGAAGTTGCTTCTCTTTCCAATGCTCGATATTTTTCAGGGTGAAATGTGTATGCATTTGAACTGAAAAGGAAAAGAAAGAGTTCTTTTTGATCAGTAAGGTCTTCCTTTAAGTGCTTTTTTGAAGACGATTCCACAATTTTAGGAAAATTTAAATGGATATTGAATAAAATACAGTATTTTTGAAGTTACTTCAGAAAGTAGAGGAAAGCAAAGAAGTACAAATATGCATTAAAGGTGGAAATGTTTCATTTGGCTCCTTTATCAAAAATTATTTTCCCATGTACATATGGGTGTATTTATGGGCCCTCAATAATTCTGTTCAGTTGGTCTATGTTGTGTCTTTGTGTGTGTGTGTGTGTGTATGCGTGTGTGTGTGTGTGCATGTGCACCAATACCATGCTATTTTGATTATTATCACTTTGTAGTTATAATTTGAAGTCAAGTATAATACCTTTGGCTTTGTCCTTTTTTTCTCAGAATTCCTTTGGCTATCTGGAGCCCTCTGTGGTTCCATACAAATCTGATGTCATTGAGATTTTTATGAGGATTGCATTAAATATGCATATTGCTTTGGGTAATATGGAAATTTTAACTATCTTAATTCTTTTAATACATGAACATGAAATGTCCATTTCATTGTGTCTTTTGCAATCTCTTTTAGTAATGTTTTGTAGTTTCCCATATATAGATCCCCATATAAAAAAAAACAAAAACATTAGCCCTGGCTGGTAGCACAGTGAATAAGGCACTGGTCTACAAATCCAAAGGTCACTGGTTCGATTCCCCAGCCAGGGCACATAACCAGGTTGCAAGCCAGGTCTCCAGCCGTGTCCGTGGCTGGAAGCAGGTGAAAGGCAACCATACATTGATGTTTCTCTCCCTCTCTGCCTCTCTCCCCTTCTTCTCTCTCTGGAAATAATAAATAAAATCTTTTAAAAAATTACCTCAAAATGGATTGAAGACCTAAATATAAGATCTAAAACAATAACTTGCATAGAAGAAAGCATACATACTAAACTTACTGACCTTGGTCTTAGAGAAGGTTTTATAAATTTGACCCCAAAGACAAGAGAAATAAAGGCAAAAATAAATGAATGGAACTTTAGCAAACTGAAAAGCTTCTGCACAGCAAAAGGAACTGCCTATAAAATGAAAAGGCAACCAACTAAGTGGGAGAATATGTTAAAGACAACAGCTCAGACAAGGGGTTAGTATTCGAAATACATAAAATACTCATACAACTCAACACCAAATAAATAATAATCCAATTAAAAAATGAGCAAGGGTCTGAACGGAAACTTCTCCCAAGAAGATGTACAGATGGCCCACACATATATGCAAAAGTGCTCAGCTTCACTAGCTGTTAGGGAACTGCAAGTCAGAAGTATAATGAGAAACCACCCCACATTGGTTAGAATGGCTGTTATCAAAAGGACAAATAGTGACAAGTGTCAGAGAGGTTGTGGAGAGAAAGGAACCCTTATTTACTACTAGTGGAAATGTAAATAGATACAGCCATGATGGGAAACTGTATGGTGGTTCCTCAAAAATTGAAGAATAAAGTTACCACATCACCCAACAACCACTGCTTGGGTATCTATTTGAAAAATTTGAAAACACTTACTCACAAAGATACATGTACTCCTATGTTCACTGCAGCATTATTCACTGTGGCCAAGACATGGAGACAACTGAAGTGTCTTCTGATAGTTGATTGGATAAGGAAGATATGATATATAAAAATTTCAGTCAGAAAAAGTTAAGAATCATGATTTTACACACATGTGGGATATAAAATTGAAAGTAATGAACAAATAAGAAAACAAACAAACAAACAAACAAAAAACCCATAGACATAGAAAACAGTATGGTGGTTATTAGAGGGAAGGGGGTTGGGGGGTAGTAAAGGGTAAAGTGGACCAAATATATGGTGACAGAAGATAATTTGGCTTGGGTGGTGGGCACACAATGCAATGTATAGAAAGGTACACTTGAAACCTATATAATCTCATTAACCAGTGTTACCCCAATAAATGTGAATTTTTAAAAAGTTAAAAATGGAAATGTAACATGTAAACTATTTAAAAGATTTTAAACATTAAATTCCATTTTAATTTTTGGCATCTTCTAATTTTTGTAACTTTATGCTTAAAAAACTACAAAGTAAAATAACTTCACCTTCAAACTTGTACATAGTATGCTTGAAGAAGATCCAAATCTATGAATACAGGTGTGTACATGATTTCGAGTATTTATAGTTGTATTTTTTTACTTTATTTTTCTTCTATGGATTCAGTCCTTTGACCCCTACCTAGATATCATCCATTTTTCTGATGGCCAATAGCTTCTAAAGAAGGTGAATTGTCCCCAGTTTAAGTGACATGGAGTAGAATGCAGTTTGAGTAGCATATCTGGTTTCCAGTGACACAACACAAGATTTTTCAAATATTTTGCACAAAAGATGACATAATTTTGTGACGGATATGTCCATGTATCTATGTATCTATATCTATAAAAAGAAATCCTTTGACTTGTAAAGAAAAATATTAGAAAGTAGAGAAAAATAAACTATTCTTAACTATGAAAAGTAAAAAATCATACACTAAGCTCTTTCAAACTAATCTCAAATAATCATTAATAAATATATAATAAATATATTTTATATATTAATTACATAAATATAAGTATATCTATATATTTTATCTACAATGACATAGTAGCTTAAATTATCTACCTATTTTTTAATCTACAAAAGTGTAGATTTTAATTCACCTGTTAAAAATAGTGGATTAGCCCTGGCTGGTAGCACAGTGGTTAAAGTGCCAGCCTGCGAACCCAAAGGTCGCAGATTTGATTCCCCAGCCAGGGCACATAACCAGGTTGCAAACCAGGTCTCCAGTCAGGTCTGTGGCTGGAGGCAGGTGAAATGCAACCATACATTGATATCTCTCTCCCTCTCTGCCTCTCTCCCTTCCCCGCTTTCTAAAAAATAATGAAATAAAATATTAAAAAAAAATAGTGGATTAAATACACTATATACATTACTATAGATATATATATACATATGGTAGAACTTATTATATTTTACAGGTGAATTAAAATCTATACCTCTGTAGATTTTTAGTCTTTGTAATTCTATCAGATTTCACCTTATATATTTTGAAGATACAGTTGAGTGTCTTTTAAAAAATGGTAGTGTAGCATCTCTTTTTATTTTAGTATTTTTTCTTTTTTATTTTTTACATAAAGCCAGGGCTTCATTTTAGTATTTTTTTCAATTACTATTTTAGCTGATAGTAATGTTATTGTGTTTAGTATTTGTCAGCTCTATCTTTTCCAATTTTCTTGTTTCAAACCCATCTTTATATTTTAGATATATTTCTCACAAATAGGACATACCTCTTTAATTTGAATCTAAATAAAATATTCTCTATCTTTAAAACCTAATTAATTTTTTATTGTTGTCCTCAACATATCTGAATTAATTTATTTATATTATCTTATTTTAGTTTTGTTTACATTTTTCCTCACTTCTACACTTTTACAAAGTGTGAAAGCTTTTTACATATTTGTTTTAATTGTTTTTCTTGAATTTTTTATAGACACCTCTGTAATTTTTCTCATAATGTACCTAAAAAACTAAAATTGCCCCAATTTTTCTTTTATAGGTTCCTTTACAGAGTTATACACATGCATAAACATGACAGTAGAAAACACCGTTTATCATGTCCCCATAATTATGCAACAGTTATTCATTCAACGTTAAACAAAAAGCACACTTAAAATTTGAGTGCCTCATGGGTAAAATTATGTAATATAATGTTTTCACAAAATGTCATGCTTCTTGTTTGGTCTTTCCCTATCTATTTACTGCATGTTATATATTATATTTTATCTGCACTTGATGAAATAGTGAATGAAACTTGTAAAACAGACTGAATGGTACAACTGTAAAGTCAGCCTGAGTGTTACTAAAGTAATTCGTACAAAAAGTTTGCTGCCTTGGCTGAGTAGCTCAGTTTGTTAGAGCATCATCCCAATATGCCTAAGTTTCAGGTTCAATCCCGAGTCAGGGTACATACAAGAATCAACCAATAAACCAATAAATGCATAAATAAGTGGAACAACAAATCTCTCTCTTTCTTTCTAAAATAATTTGCTTAGGTAAGATACAGTTAAATGCCTTATTATCATAAATTATATATTCCATTATCCTACCCATGTAATTATTGTTAAAATAATTTAAAATTTTCTTAGTGAATGTTCTCTGCCAGAGTAAGAGACTAGTTAAGTTCATAAGCTTTTATATTTTAATTATCTCAGTTCTTTGAACAAATGTTTCATACTTGTTACACAAAAAGGAACTTATAAAAGGTACACAAAAAGCACTGGAGAAGATGAAGTTACACCCATAATAACATGCATGCATGAGCCTCTGAAATTATCAATGCAATAAGGATAAAACATAATTTTAAAAGTTCCAGTAGGAACATATGGTGAACAGTTTGCAGAAATTGCTGAACATCAGAAGCATATGGGCCTATTCCATACACTCTTAAGTCACTTTAGAGGCTGAGAATATATCAAATGGTATGCTCTTTTAAGTTGTCAAAATATTAAATATTTTAGCCTGAATACTATGGTGATGGTGGTCATGTAAATATGCATGTGAGTATGTCATAGAGAAAGAGAATATAAAGCAATTGATGATATAATTTAAAAAGTGTATTTATCATAAATATTTCATAGAACTCTGAGGAGTTGATTGTGTCAAAGCTGTTAATGACGATGGTTTTAATTTTGGTATTTTCAACATTATTGCATAAAAAGAAGCCAGTAACAGAATTAAAATGACTTCTACTAAAATATATTTACAATTTAATTTAGATATTTTTCTAATATCTTAACTATTCGATGTTTAATTGCAGTTTCATTTTAGACCACTAGTGTATATTTGATGTTTTTATTTCTTTTTCTTTTTGTATTATTCACATTTTTTATATCGTCCCTGAATGAAAATAGGAGGAGCCTTCCAGTCCTAAGGAATACAGATACTCCTCCAGGTACGATGGGGTTACATCTCGTAAACCCATTTTAACCTGGAAATGTCGTAAGTCAAAAATGCACTTCACTTCATACGCCAGAACACCAACATTATACCTTAGCCTCACCTATCTTACATGTACTCCTTAATACTTGTATTAGCTACACTTGAGCCATTCTCTAGAAGAGTATTATCTTAAGAGTGATTGCCTTCCTCTTTTCACCAGAAGCAAAAGACACTGATGGGCATTTTGTAGACATCATGGGATGTGAAAGACACAAATCCCAACGTCCTAAAACACTGGCTACACCGCACACTGCAGCGGTGACGGGGTAACCATGGGAGCGGCTGTTCCCTGCCACTGCCTGGCACCACCCGAGTATCCGACTGCATATGGCTAGCCCAGCAAAGACCAAAATTCAGAGTTAGAACTGCAGTGTCTCTGAATGTGTGTCACTTCTCCACCTTGGTCAAGTCAGAAAATCGCAGGTCAAACCATCATCAGTTGGGGACTGTCCGTGAATTTGCTCCAGGTTTTATCATTGTATTTAAAACAACTCACAGCAAAATTTTTGCAACCGTTCCTCCAATTTTTGAGATTTGATTCTATTTCTATTCCTAGCTCTCCACCTGCTTTAAATTATTTTTATAACCTGTCTATAACAGTTGTATTTTTGAAAAAGTATCTCATAAACGCCAAGGATGTAAGACCTAGAAGGACCTTCGGAAATACAGGGGTTGGAGAAAGCAGGTTTACAATCGTGAGTGCATGAAACAGAGTTAATTCTTGTGTTATTATTTATTTATTAATTATTGTATTATGCGTTATTATTATTACCTTACTTTTTCCCAGTCCTGTATTCTAGTGCAATGGACTATTTTTCTAACCAACAACAGCTGGGCAATATGACTCTTTCAACAGGGAGGTGCTGCATGGAAGGGCCGAGGAGAAAGGAGAGCTTTTGACAGCATTTACGTGAGAAATGAGTGGATATGGTTTTAAAAAGCACCCAGAAGATCTGCGCCATGTCCCCTCAGGTGGGAACCCCATCCTGTGGATAAAACGGTATGAAAGAAGTCAATTGCAGCTGTTGGTAGCAGAACTAGAGTGGGAGACAAGGTTTTCTGACTCCTTATCTATCCAGTGCTCTTTCTTTAATACCACGTTCCCTTCATTCACTCAAGTCCCATGAAATTTAATTTCTTTGTTTGCAAGCAGTATAAACTGGCTGATAATTTGATTCAAAAAGAACTTTTTTTAAAAAAAGGTCTTATTTATTATTTTTAGAGAGAGGGGCAGGGAGAGAGGCAGAGAGTATGGTTGCCTTACACCTGCCTCCAGCTGGAGACCTGGCTGGAGATCGAACCAGTAACCTTGGGTTCACAGGTCGGTGCATAACCGCTGAGCCACTAGCCAGGGCTTTTTGAAGAACACAGGATGGTGCTTGGCATGGAAGGGAAAAAGGAGAGCTGGGCTTCAGGGCAGCTGTGGATGTGTGCATCCCAGAACAAAGGGACCTTCTTCCACTGCTGGCCTGATTCAGATCCCGCAGTTCAGATGTCAACCTGCTCAGGAGTCAAGTTCAGTCAGCCTGGGGAGTGAGGTACCTTGATCAGGAGTCCTGGGAAAACTCAAGCAGTGTTGATAAGCAGTGTTGATTCCTAAAGAAAAATTAGGGTGTTATTACCCAAGGGAGGAAGAACAGGTAGTGGCAGTCAGACAACACTTGTCTACACCAGCCCTTCATGAGAGAAGCCATTCCTGCGGAATCTTCAAACCTGCCTCATATGCATGTGTGCGTGGGTGTGTGAATAAGTATGTACATGTGTGCATATATATATATATGCACGATGGCCCACAGTACACATGCTCACTCAATGGCATCTACCCCCACTGACTAGTACGATGAAGTCATCATTGTTCATGCACCGCATTCCAGTCCACTCCCCTGGCTGCCCGTTTACATCCATGTTGTGAAAGATGTTCTCGTTATATTGACAATGGCTGGACTTCTCCTGGACAGACCTTGTATATGTGTGTGTGTGTATATATATTTGTGTGTGGGTATCTGTGTGAGTGGGTTGAGTGTTTGAGAGAGAGGCAGTTCTGGCACCGTTTTTGGATGTCTGCGCAGTGGTCATGGACAGCGATTGCGTCTTCACTCCTACTGTCCTCCCACTTGAGTCGTCCTACCCCTTCCCCTCCACTCAGCAGATGGGATGAAGCACAGCAGTGGGGGTGACATTCCTGGAAAGAAGCTTTACAGGAATGAATAAAAGCAGAATGAGCAAAATGGAACAGAAAACATTTAGCATGGGAAGGGAAGCATGTATACCAGTTCTTTCCTGTTTTCTTACTTAGGGTTTTAACTGAGAAGGTGTAGGGAAGTAGGAGCCAGTGTGTAGCAGGTTTGAGGTGATGTAAAGGTTGCTGAGTAGCCCGTCACACCCATGCAGAAATCAGAAATGTGTAGGAGCCAGGCGAGGAGACCAAACAGTTACTTCCTAGCTCTGCTCTTCTTCCTGCGAGGCTGGATGAAGAGGGTAGAACTCGGAATGGAGTGGGACTGAGCCAGGCGGAGTAGTAAACTATCAGGGGCTGTGAATGAGAATGTCGATTACATTTTGATTATGGGATCCAGGTGAAAGGCAATACCTGAAGGAGCTGAAGGAGGCTGGGGCCTGGAAAGGTTCAGCGACCAGAGCCACTATGTCTAAGAGTCACCTTCTTGGTGTGCGGGATATTAGAGCTGTGGGAAGCCACACGAAGTTGTGAGCAGAGGTAAGACTTTTCCATGTTCAAGGTTCAGTTGTGGAGCCTGGGTACGTGGCTGAGATGAAATGGGCATCAGGCAGCTAGGACCGGAGCAAAACCTAAATGAAGAAAAAAGTCACTCCCTCAGGCTTAAGAAACTATCAGAAAAATATGAAATTGAGTGGTGAGAACTGATTAAGTTACTGCCTTGCAAACCATATTGGAGCTCCAGCTGGAAAATCCGTCTTACAGGTATTTTGTCGGGGGTATTCTTTCACCTCCACATGTGAATGCACTGTGCTATGAAAAATCACCCCTGCTGAAGAGAATTTTCATCCCCAAGCCTGATGAACTCAGTACTCCATTTTATGAAAGCTATAAAATGGAAGAAAAGTGACAGACCAACTACCTAGAATGCGAAAGGGTCAATGCACCTGTGAGGCTGCCAGCTTTTAGAGCCGTGTTCCATGGAACGAAATGCAAACGTGTGTTTTTTCCGGGTGAAGCTGACTGCATTTTATAGACCGCTCTAGGATTTGGTGCTATTGGACGCCAGGGGAGGTGCCCGAGCTTGAAATGCTAAGCAGAAGCCAGCTAAGGAGAAAGCCAAATGGAAACCAACGAAGAGCAACTAAAACCTCTGGGAAATCTTATCTAAGCTCCAGACTGCACGCCCACTCGGACCAGCCTCCTGAACTCCCCCTGGTCTTCAGGTGGCCGCAGCCAATGACACACCGCTGCTCAGCCAGGAGAGACATCTCAGCCATTAGGGTGGGAGGTTTCATTCTTCAGACGGGGGAATTTTTCTGTCCTCCACACATCCTGGAGAAACTCTTTTTATAGATTTCTTTTTGATTGTTTTACCTTTCTTTACACAAAATACGCTTACTCCAGTGATAGGGTAACGATAAAAAAATGAAGAAGTCAATATATATTGTTTACAACCCCTAAACATAAGTCGCATTCATACTATTGATAGTTCGCTTATTTTGCACAAACCACCTATATTGTAATAACAAGAATAAAAGTGCATCCTGTAATCCTCTAAGCTAGAAGTAAAAGCACCTGAAGAAGTTTTACTTCAGGAAATCCAGGACAACTTACTTTCAAATAGAAACACCCTTGTCTAGGTCACAGGCATGCAGTGTGCAAACTCTTCCTGGAAAGGCAACCCTCAGCTGTGCCCCACCTCCTAACTACCCTCATCCTTTGGGCTTTCTGCCACCCCTGTATTTATCCGCTCAGTTTAGTTCCTGCAAGTCACTGGCCCTCTCACTGCTCAATATGTTCTACTTCTGCATTATAGGGACAATTCATGAAAAATGGAGCTCTTTTTATAATCCTACATAAAAGAGAAGCTAGGGTGCTAGTGGCCAAGCTTTCATGAGATAAAGAATAGAGGAAACCCCAGTTGTGGGGTTGGGCATCATCTGATAGTCCTGATGGTCACATTTTAATATAATCACAAATGTTGGAAAAATTCACTTCATTTTGGGCCAACATCAAATCTACATTCAAAGCAACTGCAGGTCTTCCTAGTGAAGAGCTGACTTCATCGAGAAACTCAGTTCTCTAAGTCATGCTTCTTTGTGGGAAGAAAAGAGCAACTCTTGTAGGGTCCCTAAGCTGGGGTCTATATTAGCACCTCCCTCTCCAGGAGGCAGGATCAAGACTGACTTCAAGATCTGCCGCCAGGAGTGGGTAGTGAGGCCCTTGGCCAGTGGGCACAGACTAAAGTGGAATCAAAGCCAGAGTTCTGGAGTAAGGCAGGACCAAGGAGCAAGGGGTCTTGTAAAATCTGAGGGAGGAAGTGGAGAGCCAGGAGAGGAGCCTGCTTTGTAATTAGGGTCAGAGAAGTATGAGCAAATGGGGAGCCTGAAGTGACCTGAGCGCCAGAATCCCCGGAGGTCACTTTGTCTGGAGCGTCTGCAGCAGGGCCCCTGGGAGTCACAGGAGTTGCTGTGGGCACTCAGAAGTTCAGTCGTGCACAGGCCAGTCACAGTCATTTTTAGAATCAAATAAGACGATGCACATGACAGCACTTTATAAAGTGTAACACAAATGGGAGATGTCATCATGGTTGTTAATGTCATTATCAACGTCACAACGCTCTGAACATGTAATAAACTTCATATGCTGGAAAAACTGGGAAGAAATGATAACCTGATTCGCGTGCTATCAGGCGCAAATATAACTGGAACTAACGTAATTTCACTAATGTGTGCAAAACCTAAATTAAAGTGTATCTCATGTACAGGTTTAGGGAAAATTTATGTTAATGGTGGAAGGCTAAGGCTTTGGACCTAAAAGGTCCAACATTGTCAGAGCAAATGTCCCACTGTGAACAAAGTGGGAAGGTTTCACAGCTCAGGAGAGATTTAAAAATCTCTTTTAACTTTTTCCAAAGCCAACTGTCTGATCCAAGTGAAACCCACATATTGTCAGATCACAATTTTAGCGTATCGAATGTTCTCCCATTTCTTTTGATGTGTTCTCTCCTGCCTGCTGAAAGGGAAACACCCTGAGATCGAGCCCTAAACTTCCCTGATCATGCATGCTGCCCAGAAAGTAAGTGCTAAGTCCTCTGCCAGTACTTAGAGAGTGCCTGGTGGTTATACCTGAAGAGAGCGAGAGCATGGCCCAGCTGTGACAAAGGAGAGAGAGAGCCTAAGTGGAGTGCATGGGCAGGGTAGGAAGCAAACCACAAACTAGAATACAAAAAATAACCCAAGTGAGACCTTCTGAACATAGCTTAAAATAACATTTTTAGATCTGTAGCTCTGTAGAAAGCCATGATGGAACTTTTAGGAACAAGGATGATAATGAAAACCAATAGGCTGGAGGAAAACAAGACAGTGGCTTTGGGTAGACAGCAGGTAGGATATATATTTTTAAATTATATTATATATTTTTATGTTTTTAAATGGAATTGTATTGTTGTTTTATGACATCCATCCCCCCTTTTTTTTTTTCTTCCCTCTGGGATATTTCAAAGGTAGGAAATCCAGCAAGGAGAAATTCGAGGATGGGGTGGTTTGAGGAGGAAAGGACTACCCAGAGGAATCCAAATTTGACTTGCAGATGAAAAGGTAGAGACCAGAAGGACGAGTGAAGGGTGACAGTTGTGTAATTGGATGTTAAAGCAGGACTTGCTCTGCCTTAGAAGGAGGGGAACACAGGGGTGCTAAGTACCTTTTTACTATTTCAAAGTATGATGACAGGTCCTCTAGGCAGGAATTGTAGGAGAGAAAAAAAAGGAGACAAGCAAAGAAATCTAGGGGTAGTTAGGCGGTTTAAATGATAGAGACCAGACTGGTTTGGGGCTAATTTCCTCAGAAACAGCTCATCACCTGCCTGCCCGACCCTGAGCGGGGGGAGGAAGGCACTGGGCTCCTTCTGTGCATCAACAGAGACAGCCCGGCTTCCAGGAAGCCCCTTGGGAAGCTTCACCTGGACATCTGGAGTCAGTGATGGTCAAGACTGGGATCAGGCCTGTGTCTGTAAAAGACAGAAGGCGAAAAAGATTGCGGCTGGCCAGCTGCCCAGGACAGCAGCGCAGAAAGGCTGCTCTGGGGCGGCTGTGCTTGTGCTGAAGGTGCTGCTGTGAAGGGACCTGGCCCAGTGTCAGTTTGATTTCACGCAAGAGGCTCACCTGGAGGCTAAAGGACTTCTGCAGTGTCCAACCCAGAGTTCGCTAGTGCCATATCCCGGCGGTCCCCACCAAGTAAGCCTTCCTGGTTTTACCAGGATGCTTTCCTCCCCTCCGTCCAATTCCAGGGAGATGGGAAAAGGTATAGGAAGAAAAATTGAGAGAAAACTGCCCAAGAAACCTATGATCCAACCCCTCCCCGTTTCCCACCATAGACCTAGCAGAAGAAAGTAAACGAGTCAGTGTGGTAGTGAGAAGTTATTCGTTTAAAAATTGCCCTGGCTGGTGGCTCAGTGGATAAGGCACCGGCCTGCAAACCCAAAAGTCGCTGGTTCCATTCCCAGCCAGGGCACATAACCAGGTTGCAAGCCAGGTCTCCAGCCAGGTCCTTAGCTGGACGCAGGTGAAAGGCAACCATACATTGATGTCCCTCTCCTTCTCTGCCTCTCTCCCTTCCCCTCTCTCTAAACATAATAAATAAAATCTTAAAAGATATATATATATATATATATATATATATATATATATATATATATATATATACTTCTTATTTTTTACAGCCCAAAGGCCTTATAATTATGGCCAATAGAAGTTACAGGGGCAATATTTTGTTTCAATATAAGGAAGGACATAGTTTTAATTGAATATATTTCACATATAATGCATAAATTTAAGATGTACAACATATTAATTTGACACATTTATTGTAATATGATTGTCATTGTAGGGATATTTAGCATCTCAACTATTATACATGAGGTTTCATGATTATAGTGCAATTCTGTTGTCTGAATTCATTACCCTGTACAACAGATCTTTATGGCTTATTTACTGGTTTGTAGGCAGCATCAATCTTATTATACAGTACTTGTTTTTCTCCGTCTGACTTATTTAATGTAATAGCTCATTGTCCTTCCATGTTGTCACAAATGGCAGGATTTCCTCCTTTGCCACAGTTCTTCACAAATGTCCGAATCAGAACTCGCTGACTTTCACCTGACTTTCACCAGGGGAAGGCTGCGTTTTCAGAACGGCTGCAGAATCACATGGAGGGGCTATTAGTGTGGATGCTGTACAGCTAGAGATTCTCACTAATGATGCAAGCATGGGATAGAAGCTGGACCACATGTCTTTGCAATCTTCCTCATTGTTTCATTATTAAAATTCTAGAAGTGGCCCTGGCTGGTGGCTCAGTGGATAAGGCCCCAGCCTGCGAACCCAAAGGTCGCTGGTTTGATTCCCAGCCAGGGCACTTAACCAGGTTGCAAGCCAGGTTATAGTGGAAATTTCAATCTGTGTAATAAAAATTATTTTGATTATATAAAGTTGACATAAACTTCAAATGGCCCCCATGAATGCTTTTGAAAATAATTGCACTTACTCTTTGCTTTTGGTTGGGATTCATGCTCTGAAAATACAGTCAAGTGCCTAAGTCTTAACAAAGTTTTTTCTTTGACTTCCAGGTCTCTCTCTAGCCATTCCCTGTACTTAGCAGTGTCTCTTCATTGATACTCATCCAGTGTAATGACCTTTCAAATAAAAATAGTTTATTCTCAATGCACAGCATTGTTCTCATGTTATTCCTTTGTCACTGTTGATTTCACCAGCCTTAGTAAAATAGAAAATTAGTAGAAAAATAGAAAATAGGCATAAAGAGCACACCCTGGCACTTGTCACCATATATAAGTTACCATAGAATCCTGTAAGTCTGCTAAAGTAGAAGCAACTGGTGGGATAAAGGTAGGGCTCAAATCAAAACAAAACCACCCCAGGGGAGCTAGGCAGCACAGGACCCGAGATACCTTCTTTCTTCTGTTGCCTTAGCAACAGTCACAGTCAAGTATCAGGGCCTATTGTGAAAACACGTTTCCCTGGATCCTACAACTATGACAAGTACAACAGGAAGCTTGTTAACTTAACATGACAACTCTGACAGAAGTCATACATTTCTCACTATTGTTATAGACAATGAAGTGGAAGAGAGAGAAACAAGAATCCAAGTCTCAGTCAACTTCCTCAACTTCTCAGCAAATATGTTCCAAGTTCTCATTAGGTCTTGTGTATAGTTCTGGGGCCTAGGAGAGAGGCGATGTTGAAATCGGACATGATCTCACATATTTTAAAAAGATTATAATCTAAGGGGTCAAAATAAAAATCAATGTTCAAGATCAATGTTAAGGGTTGTCAGAATTTGTTAAAAGGAAAACATTAATTCAGTTTTTATCCGCAGAATCTGCTAACATGTCTGATATGTGATTTAGCTACTCTCTTTTCCTTCCCATGGATGTACTTGAATTAGGCTCCTCTTGACTCTATAACCTCACCAGTACACATCTTCAGGAATACTCGGGACATTGCTTTGTTACACTGTCTAAGAAAGCCCTTGGTCTTCCCTGTTTTCTTTTCTCCACACAGTTGCTAATCTTACCATTTCAAACCCAGCACCACTTCATTGTCTAGGACTTCTCTCCACTGTTACGAGCCTCATTGATCTCCCATCTTTCAACTCTCTGTGACATTGTCTCAATAACCCTCATTTGGATATCTAATCACTTTATTATTTTACTTCCTAGGTATCTGCTAGCAAGCAGCCATGATAGCTCCCAATACCTACACCCATATGCATTCAACTTCCACATTGAATTGGGGATGGCCTTTGTTACCAACAGAGTAAGGCGGAACTCATGGTGTGTGACTCCCAGACTAGTCATAAAATGTATTGCGACTGCAGCCTTGCTCTCTCGAATCACTCGCTTGGGAGACATGTCATAAAGACACTTAAACCCTCTGTATAGGACCTCATGAATAGGAACCAATCTACCCACACTGGTTTGCCAGCCATGCAAGTGAGTCCTTCAGCCGTAGCCTAGATAAGATGAACAGCCACATGAGCAGGATGAGACAGAGCTGTGCAGTCCAGACATTTTGAGACTCCTGACTCACAGAAACTTGGAAAGATAGTGAATGATTGTTATTTCTTAAATCATTAAGTTTTGAGGGGATGCTTTGAATAAGGAATAGAAAAATAATGGTGTATAGCTTATCTCCCAAAAGCATTGCAAACTCCTTCAGCATAGAACATTAGTTTGAAAATTTAAAATCCAGACAATTGTTTAGATACCATTAAAAATTAGGTATTATGGCCCTGGCTGGTGGCACAGTGGATAAGGCACTGGCCTGAGAACCCAAAGGTCACTGGTTTGATTCCCCAGCCAGGTCATATAACCAGGTTGCAAGCCAGGTCTCCAGCCAGGTCCGTAGCTGGAGGCAGGTGAAAGGCAACCATGCATTGATGTTTCTCTCCCTCTCTGCCTTTTGCCCTTCCACTTTCTCTGAAAATAATAAATAAATTCTTTAAAAATAAAATAAATTAAAAATAAAATATTAAAAAATTAGATGTTGCATTTGGAAGTAGAGAAGGAATCCATCATTTATCCAACCATCATTTATTGAAAGTCTACCAAAGGAGCTTTACCTACTTGTATGCATGAGCTTTATACATATCAGAAGGGATATATATATATATATATATATATATATATATATATGGAACAAGATGTTCTCTAAAGATATAAAACATTGTGCCTAAACTTCAAGTTTTGCAGTCAATTTTCTCTCTTTTTAAAATCATCATTTTCCAGACGTTTTAGAGAGTGAGATATGTGTGAGAGCATTTAATAAGCTATAAAATGCTCCATAGACATAAAGCATTATAGTTTGCATCAATTTATTTATTTTTTACTGCATGCATTAAAGAGATGCTTTAATACTTCTACTCTGGTGCTTCTTTTGCTTTGCTAACATTAGCATTGTAAATGGTACGGTGACACAAATACTTCTGGTTTTCTGAAAATTAAGTAAAGGGTAAAAGAAAGGAAGAAATTTGTAGCTTTGGTACTGCATTGTTTTTTTCTTCTGTTATATGCCCAGCAGATGTCTACCAAAAATTACACCAGTCAAGGTCTCTGAAGGGAAGAGATGGGTCATTGAGGAGAGTTGAACATAGTTTAGGGGAAAACGAGAGGAAAGAAGAGACAATTAATGGAGCATAGAAAGAGTAGCGGGATTTCAGGAGAAGGCCTGCCAACAACTGCGGCCTTTGATAGAGGACGCAACCAACTGGTTTCAACCTAGCCAGGGGGTGATGGCTAGGAGTGATGAGGTGGGGCAGAGGGACCCCCCGGTTCTAGAACTTTCCCTTCCTTGTCCACTGTGCTTTGCTACCATGTCCCATGCTGACTGAATGCAAACCCAAGAGACTGAGGAAGCTGGAATAATGTAGTTCATACCAGTCAGCTTCCAGGGGCACAGAGCAAAGTGGAGAAAAGCAGAGAATTAATTATGGGTAGGCAGTGGAAAATGTCCATCACAAAATGGAGCATTATAGGGAGAGAATAACCCCAATGGTGTATGGTAGGTACAGAAACCAGTGATATTTTCCAAAGGATCATTAGATATTTGGGCTTATATTGGGCAGGATCTCAGTTCAAGATGAAAGATAAAATAAGGAATTATGGACTCAAATAGCATGAGGGTGAGGAAACAAGAATCATGAAAATGTGCATTAAGTTCAGTATAACATAAATACATAATTATCCTAATGCCACTGCCATTTAAACTGGTGAGATACAGCTTCATAACTATTCAGCTATATATAAACATAGCCTGTCTGGAAGATACTGAAAAATCACCCAGAAACAGCTTCAGCCAAACTGATAGCATTCTTTCTGTATGCATTTATGACTTCTTGAATAATGACAATTTTTAAAGAATAATTTTAATAGCATTTGTCTATGCCTGGTATAAGTAAAGGTTCATATTTTAGTAATCAACTCTAAAATACCTTTTCTATTTGAACCATAAAATATATTATTTTGTTATAATAGAAAATAGGTTAATAATAGGAAATAGTTTTCAGACTCACAACTTGAAAAAATTTGCTGAAGGCCATTTTAGTTTATGTTACATACATTAAATCTACAATTTTAGATTATCAGAAGCCCCCACAGTTAAAGAGATTTGGTAATTTTCTAATGTTTTCCAGAGATGTGCAGAAATGCAGTAAATATGCGTGTATATTGTAGTCTTTTAAAGTTGTTCTCATTATGTCAATGTGATATGATAAGCCTATAAAATATTCCTAAATTATGTGGCTGGCTTTAGGGACTCTTCCAGAATTATATAGTCCCTGACTGGAGTCTCTTAATTGCATGCTCAGAGATTATATTTTACCTAAGACAGGTAGTTTGCTTAATTTAGTGTAAAAGTCTACAATTGTCCAAATTAAAGCAAGTGTTTGAAATAATTTTAGGCCATGTCAATTGTTTCAATGTACCATGGCCAGGTTTGTTAATATGGTTTCATTAGATACAGATCAGATATTCCTTTTCTTCTTCATGGTAGCTTTTCTTTTCCAGATTTGGGGAACTTCGCTGTTCAAAACAGAAGCTATAACCCTGGGTTATAACCCTGGGTTCAGTCACAGATCACATTGTCAACACCTGTATACCCTGCATTGCCACTGGACATGATTCAGTTTTTCCAGAACTCACACCCAATAGAGCTTCAAGTCAAGTCTCCATCTCTTCCTTCAGGAAAGGATTGCTTTTTCTAGACCAATAGTTTTCAAATTTGAGAGTTGTAACAATCACTTGAAGGGACTGTTAAAACACATTAATAGCCCTGGCTGGTGGCACAGTGGATAAGGTGCCGGCCTGTGAACCTAAAGTTCCCTGATTTGATTCCCAGCCAGGGCACATAACCAGGTGGCAAGCCAGGTCTCCAGCCAGGTCCGTAGCTGAAGGCAGGTGAAAGGCAACCATACAGTGATGTCTCTCTTTCTTCCTCTCTCTCTGGAAATAATAAATAAAATCTTAAAATATAAAAAAATAAAACAGAAACAAAAACACATCAACAGCCTAGAGTTTCTGATTCAGTAAATCTGGAATGTGCTCCAAGCGTTTACATTTTTCATAATTTGCCAAGTGATATTAATGCTGTTGGTGAGGGGTCTTCACTCTGAGTACCGTTGCTAACACCTGTCCACGGGAAGTTTAGTAGCCCTTAGCTACTGGCCAAGGGAATTATCACTCCTCATATTTCCACAACATTCTATTTTCCTAGAGGAGTCACTGCTTCTGACTCATTAGTATTATTTGTACTACCTCTCCACCCTCAGCCTGGCTACTCTATCTTATTTGACACCTTAGTAGCTGCCATTAAAGGAAGATATTTTAGTCAGATAAGAGGCAATTCTTACCTGTGTGCATTTATCAAACATCATTCTTATCACCACTTTCACATGTAATGGCTGCCTCCTTAAAAGAGAAAATTAAATGACAATGGATTATACAATTTCAGTAGCAGCACCCTTATTTTCAAGCATTAAACCATGGATTTTGCATTATATTAATATTTTATGTGAAAAGAATTATTTAAGGCTTCTTGTGTATTATGCTTGATAATTTAGGAACTTAAATGTTCACCTTGCTGTGGTTATTTTCCTGTTGTAGATGAAGATAAAAAAGAATGACTTTAGTTCATTTTCAAACTAATCAAAATTTAAAAATTCCTTTGGTTGTACAAAAAGTAGCAGCCTTTGGCTTCTGGCTATGAATATTATTTCAACAATAAAGAGGCCTGCATTAATAATCTGACAACAAAGAAGGAAAATTATTCATATATCTGCATGGTGTTAAAGAAATATAAACAAAGTTTAAATAATATATAAAGTGTGTGTGTATATGTAGGAGCACCTCCATTATTAGACATTTTAATAAGCAATTAATATTTATGAGTAGTCAATTCCAAATGATACTGATTGAATAATTAGATTGACAGGAAGTTGTAAACTTGGCACAGCTTATAATAAAATAAAATAATCACAAAAATGCTAACTTATTAGAAGACAGCTTTTTAACAGTTTCCAGAATGACTATTTCTGACCAGGAGACTCTCCACTCTAGAAAATAGTTCTTCCACTTGGTTATAGCACCAAATTTATAGGTTGAATTAATATTTTTCAGAGGCTATCTAAATAAAGCAACAATCTTTATTTAGGTCTTTGGAACTTAAGAATTTGCATAGTTCTTTTGCTTTATATTTTAGAATTTAGAAAGAAGGTTTCAAAACTGCTTTTGATAGAATGGTCTGCAGGTGAGAGAGATGCATACATCTGCACATTAGTAGATTTTCTAGCCCTGATCAGGGACCTGTCCAGTTCACTCAAGGACACAGCAGGAGATACACCATCTGTGCCTCTGGAGCCAGGTCTGTGGACCTTAGTCTTGGCTGTGGAACCTCAGATAGCCTTGGGCTCAGTTCTAGCCCCTGTTAGCCATGGTCCCAGGCAAATATGGCTCACACAGGGATACCTGACTGATCAGGCATCAGCTGTCCCAATGACCTGGAAGGAGCCCCACACCTCATACATCTGGAAATGGACTTGCTGTCTGAGGCCCTTACTGTGGACCCTGAATTAGACCCACATTTCAGCCACCTTACCGGAGGTAAGCCCATCCACCCAGAGACCAGACAGCGTCTCTGTCCACCTGAGCCTCTGGTGATAAGCTCATCAACCATGCATCTCCCTGCAGACCCAGAGACAGCCTCGTAACCAGCACCAACCCAGTACAACTACTATTTCAGAGGCAACCCCATCAGCCCAGAAATCAAATAGCAGAAGGTCTTTACCTGCGGAAACCAGTCAGTAAAGGCTGGAAGGGAAAATGACACTTTCAAATGCACAGACACAAATGAAAGGCTACATGCATCATCAAGAACTAGGCAAATATGACACCACCAAAGAAAACTTAAAAAGCTCCAGTTACCAATGCAAAGATATCTAGCATTTGCCTGAAAAAGAATTCAAAATAATCATCTTAAAGAAACTGAATAAAATGCAAGAGCACCCAGGTAAGACAACTAAATGAAATCAGAAAACAGTGCAAAAACAAAATGATAAATACACACACACTCACACACACACAGGACCAAACAAGTCCTGGAGCTACAGAATACAATGACACATGAAAAATATAATAGAGACTTTTTTCATTCAGAAAAAAAGCAGGAAACTTGAAAACAGATTATTTATTAACTATCAGAGAAACAAAAAATGAAAAAGAGCAAAGAAAGGCTACATGAATTATGAGACACCATCAAGTGAATAAACATTTCACTCAGGGGTGGGTCTTCGAAAAATAAGAGAAAAAGAAAAGAGAAGAAAGATCATTTAAAGATATAATACCTGAAAAGCTTCCCAAAACTTGGGAGAGTTATGAATATCCAAGTACAGGAAGCTCAAGACCCAAGTAAAATCAACATAAATAGGATTACATTGCAATCAAAACATTAAAAGTCAGAGACAAGCAGAGGATTTTAAAAGCAGCATCAGAAAAATGACTCATCACACTGGAGAACCTCATAAGGTTCCAGTGGGTTTCTCTGCAGAATCCTTACAGGCCAGGGCAGAATGCTGAAAGTAAAACAAAAAAAGAGACCAGCCAGGAACACCATACCCAGAAAAACTGTCCTTCAGAAATGAAGGAGACATAGATGTTACCAGAAGTTAGGGCAGTTCATTACCACAAAAACTGCCTTCTAAGAAATACTAACAGGAGTTCTAAAAATTGAAATGAAAGGAGATAAATAACAGCACACAAACATATAAAAGTGTAAAACGGGTGAAGGTAAATACATAGTCAAATTCAGTATACTTAAATATTGCGATGGTGGTAATTATATCACTTTAATCCCCAGTTGAATGTTAAAAACATTAAAAATAATTATAGTGACAATAATCTGTTAGTGGATGCTCAATATAAAATGATGTAAAGTGCCCTATCAATCGCATAAATTATAGAGGGGAAGTTAATGTTTTTGTATTCAATCGAAGGTAAGCTGTTACCAGCTGTAGGAAAACAAGTGGTCTGTGTAGGACAATGCTTTACCTGGGAAACTTACCATAGTACTTTCCGCTTCTGGAATGAAATTCATCCTTTTGAAATTTTATATTTAACCTGAGTCTCATGTAATTCTCACAGTCACCTGTAGAAAGTCTTGCCTTTGGAAGGAAGGACTGGCTGGTAGTTACACAGTATAACCAGAAGCCACAACAGGCAGGCAGCAATGGGAGAAAGACTATTGTCGTGGGAACATAGGTCATAGCGCTGACAATGAGACACTTGCGTGTTTGTCCAACCGCTGAATTGAATCGCAATTCTGAAAGAGGGACGTGATGAGTAAACCTCACTGATTATACATGCAAGTTAAAATCCAACATCTTCTTAGGTAGTACTTCAGCGCAAACCCAGGTTTTCTAACATTGTCAGAGGCTTTTCCATTCACAGTAGCAGCGTCCAATTAAAACGGCCATGAAAGCACAGCGGAACCGCATTAAATGGTTCTCATTAAAGCCAGAGTTAATTTATAAGTCCAGTGTTGAAGATGCTCATTACTGACCTCTGCAAGTTGTCATGCAGTTCATGGACATTTAAATTTTATCAATGCAATTTATACTTTTTAGGAAAGATGAAGATCAATGGGCCTTTATTCTAAATCAGCTCAACTGGGTTTCTTCCATCCCTTTGAATTGGCAAAAATCAAATCACAATGTTTAAGCCAGTTCTTTGTAGTCATTGTTCATCAAAGTGTCAGGAAAAGGGACATATGCTTAAAAAAAAATTCCAAAGAAAATAGCTGATTGCTAGGAATCTTATTTAAACATGTCTTCCAGGCAGCCAAAATTAGTCAGAACTAAATCATTCTATTGCATTTTTAGGATTGATAATGCTGTTAAGTTTACGTCGCAGCAAAATTTAGAATCAGAGACTAGGAAGCTTTGATAATTAAAAATAAAATCTACCAGGAGTGGTGCTATCAAAGGAAGCTGCAAGTGACCACAGCTGTATTTTGGGCTTTTCCAACCCTCAGCTGAGCACATGGGTAATAAGTGGTGAGCTGTAATTGTCTTGTTCAGCCTACATGTCTTTATCTAGAACCTCAAAACATAAAAGATTTTAAACAAACATGTGTACACTTTTTAAAAAAATCTGCATATAAAATAAAATTAGTACATAAAGAACGATCCACCAATAAAAAAGACAAAAATGAAAACATTAAAAATGGGCTAAAGATGTGGGGAAAATATGAAACATGAAAATATGTTCCTTAAAAACATGAAAATATGTTCCAACATAAGAGTAATCAGAGAAGTACAAATCCAAATAAGAAAATGCACTTTCATAGTGCTCAGAGTGTCAAACATTTAAGGGTAATAGTATCAGGTTTGGGGAAAGTTATGGCACTTTGGGAACTCTCCAAATTGCTGGAAATGTAGCTGATGGAACAACTCCAGAAAGTAGTTTTTAATGAAATTAGAAAACCCACATATTCTTTGAATAGAAGCCTCAAACCTAGGCTTATGTGATAGAAAATAACATAGACAGGTCCATGGGTATAAAGTAGATTTAACTCTCTGTGATGACTTTTTTCTCCAACTTTGTTTCTTGAGAATGGTCACAGAGAAGTTTCAAGAAGACACCCAGATATTCCAAATGTTAACCCATTTGCTTGCGAATAAATATGTATCTATAAGGTGGGGCAAAAGTAGATTTACAGCTGTTTGTTAAGATATTACAATAATTAACACATAATACTAGAAAAACTGTGTTTTGCCTACTTGCAACTGTAAACCTACTTTCACCCCACTCTGCACATGTGTGTAGTTGTATGAGCATAGAGAAAGGCGTGGAAGGATAGCGCTGAAGGCCAGCAGGCAATGTCCCTGCCCCATCTGGAAGTCCCGGATCCTTTTGTCAGCTCTCTGTCCCCTCCGCAGCTTTGGCCTGCTTTGCTGACGAGACTGACCCGTGACATTGAGAAGATAGCTTTGTGCATAGGAGCTAAATCATTTTTAAGAGGACTGGAGATACTTGGCAGTTATATATGCCCCCTGGGTCTTCGGGCTGAGTAGAGTCTGGCCCCCAGGTAGACAAACTCCCAAGTAATAGCTTAGTCACCAGAGCTTTCTGAGAGAGAGGGTAAAACTTGGGATTTTCTCTGAAGTCACACCCTTGCTTGGGAACTTCTCTATTTCCATCCTATGTCCTCCATTTCCCTACTGAGTTGTCCTAGAAGTAAATCCTTAGTACATCACTGACACCCGCACTGTCTCAGGATTTGCTTCTGGAAGGATTCCATGTGGACACCAGTTTAACTTTGCTTACTGCAGGGGAATCAGGAGTGTACCAGTTATTACTGACGCATTTTTGCAACGCTGCACTAATAAATGACAATAAATGCCTTACTTTTTAACTTAAAAACAGGAAGGCATTTTAAAAGAACAAAACAGCTTTCAGTATCATCTGCTTTATATACTTTTTATGGGATGGCTAAGGGAATTTCTCAGGACGAATTCTTCTTACTCATCACACTGAGATAACTGCATATTGCCCTATTTCTGAGGCAGCTCATGTTCCATTGTTATATTTTTTGCTTAGGATTTTATGCCGCAGCAAGTTCATCACAATAAAGCAAGACATGCTCCCCCTAGCTTCACTGTTCCTGCTTTTGACCACACAGAGGAGAGGATGACATTCCAAGGTTCACTGTACTTCAACTTCTTTTGTCAACTTGAAAACAGCAATTCAAAAAACACACTTGTATTTTACCATCCTACTGGTTCTTCAAACTCCAGTTCTGTTTTCCCTATTATTGTCAACAAATAACTTAAAGAAACATTCTGTAAGTGAAAACGTCTGGAGGCAGCTTTGTTTATGACTGAAATTGGAACACTGCCACTCACAGGTCTGTTTCTCAAAAGTTTGCCTCTGAAGGCAGTTCTAAGATATACTGTCTTGACAAAGAAAAGTAGTCACTTGACTGACAGCATTTAAATTCAAGCTCTAGTCAAATACTTATTCTAAAAATGTAGCCTTTTAGGTGATTTGCTGTCTAGAGAACATAACCTCTATATTGTAGCAAAGAAAATTTGGCAAGAAAATTGTATCCCTTGGTGTTTCCATCTTCTGTTAAATTCAAATATAAGACGTTCTTAATCCAAAATATGAAACCATTGGGGCCATCATAAAGCAAGGGACATTATTGATTTATTTTGTTGACTTTCCTTTGTAATGTACCTATAACTGCTACTTAATTATACCCTATATCATCACACAATATGTTATGAAACAATGATAAAAACTAGTTTGTGGTCTATTTTGCAGGAAAGGGAGTTTCTTTTTTACTAAATATCTACATAGTATTTTCATCCAATTTGACAAAAATGTTCTCATCTAGGAGAAAATATTTTATTTTTTAAAAACCTAACAGATATGTTGTACCTAGATAAAACCTCTCCAGAAGAAATAAAAACCAATAAGCAGAGCCATTTGCCAGCTCCTTTAGAAACTATTATGTAAACAAAGTGAAATGTCAGTTCATATTTTTTTGCATCCAAATACATAGATTCATTCTATCAAGACGTACCCTTTGAAACTGGTGGGCACCATTTATTTGGGTGCAATTCCAATGAGCATGATTCAGTGGAACATAAGGTCTAATAAATGTAGATATTGGTAGATGGACCCAGTGTTTACAAAAGAATCTCTCTTTGAATAATGGATTTGGAACCTCTCTAACATTTTTATTACAATGTAATTTATATAAAGTGCACATAATCAGTAACTTCTGGCAATTGCAGGTACCTGTGTAACCAGCAAACCAAAACAAGGCACAGAACAAACATTTCAATCACCCAGGAATTTATTTCATCCTGGGTAAGTTTTACTCTTTAAAAAGACATTATATAAATGGAATTACCTCATAGAGTTGTTTGGGCTCATGTTTTCTGTTCAAAGCAGTGTTGTATCCGCAGTTCATTCCTTTACACTGTGGAGTAGTGTTGTGTTACATGAATGCACCATTATTTGCTTACTCCACCTCCTTTTGATTAGCGTTTATACTGCTTTTGACTACTGTGAACATTCATGTACAAACCTTGTGTTAAGATGTTTTTGTTTCTCTTGGGTCAGCATTTCGGATCGGAATTGTGGGATCAAAAGGTAGATTTAAATAAAAATTTAAGAACTGCCAAATTACTCCTCAAATAAGCTGCATTCTACCTTACTACCAACAATGTGGGAGTCTCAGCTGTTCCGTATCCTTTCAGCATTTGGTGCTGTGATTTTATTTTTTAATTTTAGTTTTTGTAAAGAATCATTTTTGGTGGCATGGGGTTGCCTACTTTAGAATCATCAGAACTCTAGTAAATAAATCTTGAGAGGAAGTAATGAGTGTGGACATCTTTGCCTTGTTTCCTGTCTCAGGAGAAAAGATTTAATGTTTTATCAGCAAGTGTAATTATACCTGTAGTTCCATTGTATCTGATTGGGGAAATTCCCTTCATTTCTAAGTTTTCTGAGGGTTTTTAACATAAAATGTGTATTGAGATGGATGTTGGTTTTTGTCCAGAGTGCTTTTTTCATATATGATCATGTAATTTATTACTCCTTTATTCTGATAAAGACCTAATGATTTTCAAATATAAAACATTCTTGACATAAACTCCCCTTTATCCTTGTACTACCTTACTTAAATATCGTTTTAGCTGATTAACTAACATTTGTTAAGTCAATGATAATAAAGTAATTTCTTTTCTTGTTATTTCTTCGTGAGGTGTTGATATTGTAGTCTCAGCATAGTGGCCTCATAAATCAAGTTGGGAAATGTGGTCTCCTATTTCCTGTTTTCTGAGAGTTTATGTGGTTCTGGTGTAATTGCTTCCTTAAATGTTGGATAGTATTCAAAGAAATCTGAACCTATTTTGGTCTTCTAATTCTTAATCCAAGTAATAAAAAAAGAAAGGGGAATTAAAGTCATTTATTTCATTGCCTATTAATCTCATTAGCACAATTTTCAAAGTAGTGTTGTCTAGCTAGAGTGACAAATCATTTTAGAAAATGACTTGTAAATAAGCATCAGGAATCTGAAGAATATATCTACCCTCTGTTTCACACATTTAAGATTTTTATAAGGAAATAATCAGGAAGATATACAAAGATGTATGTTAAAATATTAATTAAAAATAATTGTTATATAATTTAAATGTATAAATATCCTAAATTTTCAACATTAGGAAAATAATTTGGCATAATCATATAATGAAGTAGATCATCAGTAAGATTAAGTTTCAGAAATGTTCATAATATCAAAAAATGATAATAAGTAAAAAATGAATAATACATCCTTTTAATTGAGTATATGATCACAAATATTTTAAAAAATTAAATGCTAGAAAATACATGACAAAAGTTAACTGTATTTTTTCCTGGTAAATAAATGGATAATGTATTTGTTCATTCAAAATATATCTGTGCTTTTCAAATTGTCTTTTATAATCACGCAAAAAAACTATATTGACATAACTGAAGTGAAGCTGAGAAAGGCCCAGTTTGATGCAGTCATTGGTTGACTCTTGTTTGTACCCTGACAGGGGACTGTACCTGCAACCTTGGCATAATAAGACAATGCTCCAACCAACTGAGCTACCCAGCAGTGCTAAGAAAGGCCCAATTTGAACTGAACTCTATAGATTTTGCTTTAATGAAAAATATTGAGTACTGAGTTTCAAAGCTGATACTAGGACAACATAAGAGTGAAAAAAACACAAACTAAATTTCTACATGAAAAAGTATGATGATAAAAAAGTTCAAAAGTCAAAGTCAAAATAAAAACATTTCACAGAACAAGAAAACACATTTCAGTAAATTTGCTGAAAACCAAAAAATGCTAAGGTTTAATACAGTTAACAAACAGAAGCCAGATGTTTTTGGAATTCTCAGAATATAGCTCAGTTTGAGACTGTTTGATAAATATTAATTTTTATCATTCTGTCTCTGCAAATAGAATTTTTTAAGAAGAAGAAAAATGTACTAAATTTGTAACTTTAAAAGAAGAGTATTTTTTACTGTCATAATTCAATGTAATCAGAAAGTTGGAAATTATGCACCAGAGGTTGAGGCTGATGTAATACTCATGATAAAAAGCATAGCCTTTAATTTATGAATTAAGTAACTTTCTCTGTTTATAATCATTTCTAAAAACTTGGAGCAGTGAGAGAATTTAAGTACGTAACATGTTTTTCAAAAAGGAAACTAATCCCCCTCTCTCAGCCCATCACGTTGCACGTGAGTTTTGACCAATAAGGAGCGGATTCCCTGGACGAGGTTATAAGCATTTCTGGACTAGTGTTTTCTCTTAAATCATAATTAAATCATAACTGCTGCCATTCTTTCTCCAGTTCTCTATTTACTTTTAATGCACTTGTGAACAATTGAATACAATGCAGTCTTGATAGTTTTGAAACCATGCTGAGATTCTTCCATGCGTCCTTGTTTCAGGGTGGGGCCTTGTGACAAGTCCTGGCCAGTCAGTTTGAGGAGGAGAATATTCCTGTCCCACCAGAAAAATCCCAGAGCTCTCTTTGCTCTCATCAAAGCAGAAACCCTACGGGGACTGTCGCATCAGCCTGGGTTCTGGTGGGCAGTCCTGGCTAACCCACAATGAACACAATTTTTACTAGGTCAGGTGGGAGTGAGAGAAGAAATGACAAGAGAACAGGCCATGAGTTTAAATGATTTACTTGGCCAGCTGCACCAGCGGGCTGAGGCCCGGAAGGCAGGAAGGTGTCAGCAGCTAACAAAAGAAAGGCAGAGGTTTTTAAAGAGGATCAGCGGGGAGGGAGTTGAAGAGACTCTGCTGATGGCTTTTGGGGAGTTGGCTCTGAGGGCAGAGAGGCTTGCTAGAAGAGGGGAGCTACCAGGTTCTCATGGGCAGGCTAGATACCTTTGAAGGACACCAGTTTCTGTCTTGTGTAGTATTTTTTTTGCGAAACGTCAAATCACCCAAGGTGACTCAGTTGCTCTACGGATCAGATTTGGTGCCCTGTGACTTCTGACTTTTTTCAAAACAATCATCATCTTTGAAAGGGTTGAGATGCAGGAAAATAGGAAGGGGCAGCTGATGGCAACTGGGAGAACTGTGTGAGGTCCCAAGGTGCCTACTTTTAAGAGGACTGAGGGGTTCTTTTTCTATGTACAATGTTTCTTGTATATTGTATCTTCTTCAATAAATGTCTATTTTTCATGTTACATGGCTGGATACCTTCTAGACAGATAAAGTGCTTCCCAGACAAGGTAAAGCTAAAGGAGTTCATCATCACCAAGCTCTTATTATAAGAAATATTAAAGGTATTTACTTAAGAAAAAAAAGGACCAAAACTGTGAACATTAAAATGACAAACTCACAACTATCAACAACTGAATCTATAAAACAAAAACAAAAACAAACTGAGCAAACAACCAGAACAGGAGCAGAATCATAGGTGTGGAGATCATTTGGAGGGTTATCAGTAGGGAGAGGGAAGGGGGAAAATGAGGGAAAGGGTACAAGGATTAAGAAGCATAATTGGTAGATACAAAATAGACAGGGTAATGTTAAGAATTGTATAGGAAATGGAGAAACCAAAGAACTTAAATGCACAACCTATGGACATGAACTAAGGGAGGGATTGCTGAAAGGAAGTGGGTAGTGGGTAGAGGGGGGCAAAGAGGAAAAAATTGGGACAACTGTAATAGCATAACCAAAAAAACATTTAAAAAAATAATAGAAAATTTTAATAAGTGGCAAGTGAGCTTCAGCATGGCTTATATTTTCTATGTATTTATATTAAAATACTAATTTCTTAATCCCCAGTATCCAAATCAAACTGTGCAATAGACATACTTGATAAAAATTGGAAGACACTTTAGGATAAAAAGGATATTTCACTTACTATTATAATCATATAGCCTGAAATATCTTCAGCTGAAAGACCGGGGTTTCAATTAGAGCAAAATTATAGAATTGTGACTGTCCTGTGGTAGCAATAAGACTTGACAAGTGATATTTGCCCTAAACTTATGTTTCTCTTTAGAAATGGCTCAAAATTTCTCTTTGGAGGGGCCTCTACAGTCTGATCTCACATGTTTGCTCTCAATCTCCATTATAATCAAAGCTTCTGGGACTTGTCAAAAGAAATTGTCTCAGGATGTTCATGTGGTCACACTTTAAGTAATCTCTGACAGCTTCTAGCATTGCTGGGAAATGTTAATACAACTTCCTGGGTTGTTCAAATGCTAAAAATCTTCAGTCAGTTGTTACCAAGCAAAGGGGGCTCATTTATGTGGCACTGTGGTGTGAGACCCAACAGTTAAGTGTCGAGAAATCTGTTTTATTCACAATATTCCAACCTTGGAGGGGCTGGGAGCACTCCTGCTCAGAGCCTGGTTTTCCCCCCAAGACTCAGCACTTGCCTTGCTCCCCAAAAGGCTATAAATGAAAACCAAGCCCAATAGTTCCCCATCCCTTATCTGTCAGCTCTCTTCTTCTGGATCTGGGGGTATGTTGTCATCGGCCTCTGTATTATAGTCCAGAAAAGCATATGCCATGTTACACTGGATCATGGTGAAGTCCAGGAAAGGCACAAGTCCTAAAAGTGTCCTCCCCACATGTGCTGAGTTCCAAGAGTCCAGATAGAGTCTGGTCTGCAAGGCAGAGTCCTTGGTGGCTTCAGCATCAGCTGAAGCAGACATGATCAACGCAGCAGCACACCTGCTTTCCTACTAGCCCAGGCCGCATGGCTAGATCCTGACTGCAAATCCCATAGCTGCTTCCTCTCACATGGCTGCTACAACCTGCTACTCCACCATGCTCCTCCAACATGCTCCTGCCATTATGCTGCTTCTTATGACGGACAGTAGAGCCCTTCTCATCCTTTCCAACAGCATGGCCCCTTTTCACATCAGACTTCATGGTGGACTGTGGGGCCCTTCTTCATTCTTTCAAACAGCATAGTCCCCTTCCTTTCCTTCTGGCCCCCACCTCAGTTAAGGCTCAGTTCTATCCATTGATGTTTAGAGTATCATAAACGGTATCATCCCCCTTCTCACCAGCCCCAGTTACCAGCCTGCCATAGATATGTGAAGTACCTTGAAATGGTATTGTTTCCATGCCCTGTCCCCTAAACTGCGGCTGTGGGGACTTCAGGGAGGGTGCTCTGTTACAAGCTTGATTCCTCAGTGAACTGGGCACAAGTGCTTACATGGGAGCATTAAATGGGTCTGAGAATGCAAATTTAATGAAGCTTAATTTAACATTTTAATCTGCTAAGGGCATCTGTAGAAAATAGTTGCTTAAAGGCTTTCCTTTGACAGGGTGTTTTTTTATTTGATATAATCATGTTGTCGGTGTATTTTCTCCTTCTTTGCAAATGTCCAAAGCCCTTCCAATGGAGCTGAAAGGGCAAACACTGAAAAGTCTGTAAAGGTTGTGATAGAACAAAATTCAACTGAGTAACTTGGGAGATCTAACTGGTTTAATCAAGCAATTCATGAATCAAGCAGCATCACATTTAGCAACCAGAGGGGTGCTCCTAGGGGTTGTATCAAAGAAAGGTTTTTAGAGCAAGAAGGGTGTGACAGGATAGTTATTAACAAAAGAAGAGAAAGGATTATTTTTTTTGAGCAATAACTTTGGGAAAGGGTTTTAGGGAAAGGGAAAGGCAGGGTTTTATCATGCAAATTGCCCTTGTTCCTTGGAGGACTAGAGGGCCCAGGTGACAGATGACCTTGCTGGTGATGACCAGAACATTCCAGGACTGGTTGACTAAGGTCACATTTCTCGTGAAAGTGGAAACTGCACTTAAGCCAGTTAGTAAATCTAGATGTGGTATAATGGGCTTTAGCACAAGTGATACCATTTGGGGCCTGTGGTTTTCGCTTTAAACAAGTAAGTCAGTTCCCCACTTTCAAAGGGTTAATGCAGCACTCTGTCCCATAGGCTATTGGTCTGTAAATGTACGAACAGAACCCCCATTTCTCTACCTATATAGATGAGAATTATATAGCTCTACATAGTATCCACAAAGTGTTTTGGGGATGGGGTAGGGTGTTTTGGTGGGGATCCAACCAGTTAACAGGGTTGCTTACCTAACAATCTATACTTTAGGAAATATTGAAGTAGTCTTGCTATAACCATAGACCTGGATACTACTATATTTTTCACGAAGGGATTCAGGACAGGCCTCCCCTAGGATGTGCCACCTTGGCATGTGAATTATTTTGAGCTGAAAGCAGATGAGACGGTGGAAGCTTATGAGAAAATTTTTCCTCTCTTAAATAATTTAAACTTGGGGACCTGCCCATAATAAGAGGTATTACCAGGGATAACTTTGATGATGTATCTGCAGAGCTGAGCAAACACCTAATGACTGAACATCTGTTCTTACTATCCCGTGAACCTCCTTTCTCCTTTCTGAAGCCCCAAGGCACACTACCTCTTCCTTAGCTCAGAACACCATATGTGACTCATTTTAACTTTTTGTCTCTGAACTTCTTTGGTATGTGGGGTAGCGGGGCTAAAAATATGAATACTTTTTACCCACCTTCTTAATTCTTCAGAAATTAAGAAGCTGCTAATCAAATTAACACACAGAGAGAGATTAACAGGAGAAAATCCAAGTTTTAATACATGCACACGTGGAATTCACAAAGGTAACATTGGGTATATAAGACATTTTGGACAAAGGACAAAACAGGGAGGAGAGGTGGACAGGGTATGATATTTTTAAAAGTGAGAATGGGAGATTTACAGGTGCTGAGGAAGAGGGGAGCACACACAGCAGGAAAATTCTTGCTAGATAAGGCTATCTGCCTAACGGGCACCTGCCCAAAGCCCTCTAATTTCCCACACTTAATTCAAATTGGGGTAAGGTGATATCCTAACAATCTCTTCTCTGAAGCAGGTTTCCCTGTCCAAATCTCTCAGGCAGGAAAGTGGGTGAATCAATATCCCTAAAAAACAGCTTCAGGGAAGTAAAACTTTGGTCCCTTCAGGGTCTCTGTCTCAGGTATTGTGTTTCCCACATGTGTATAATGTAATGAAATCTTGTTACTCTGCCTTATGTAGATTTACTTATTAGATCCACAGTAAGAACCTTGCAGGGTGAAGGAATGTTTCTCCCCTGCCCCCCGCCCCCCCCCCCCCCCCCCCCCCCCCCCCCCCCCCCCCCCCCGCCCCCGCACCCATACTCATGTCTCAGACATGTCTAGTGAAACTGAAAATACCTCAGGTGATGTTCCCACAGTGAGTGAGGAGACCTGGCTTCCAATATGCTGGCCTCTCACTGAAGCTGTATCTAACCGACCTTGGCTGT
Organism: Noctilio leporinus; assembly: GCA_004026585.1. Taxonomy (NCBI): domain Eukaryota; kingdom Metazoa; phylum Chordata; class Mammalia; order Chiroptera; family Noctilionidae; genus Noctilio; species Noctilio leporinus. Next base: position 513,116 of record PVIW01000323.1, on the reverse strand, counting down.
GCAGTTAGAAACAACGAAAAGCCCAACCTACCCACAGGGGTGAAACAGAATGGCACGCGGTGGTGTCTGCTCCCTTGTGACAGGCACTTTCTAAGGCCGTTTGTGCCCACAGAGCAGTGATCTCATCAGAACCATCAATTGCATTGCTAGAGAGCTGATGACAAGTATTAGGTGGAAATGGAAAAGAAAGAAAAATATGAATGCGACTTTAGATTTAGACTTTACATCAACTGGCACCTAATAGTATGATGGAGAAGTTAAATCTGACTTCTAAAGCTTTTTTCGAGGGGTGGGGTATAAATAATGAAGACAAAACTAAAAATTGAAATTATAGCCTGGAAGCTTTCCTTTGAGGTGGAAATGAATTAACAATGAGAAAGTTGAAAGGGATAGTAGAGAAGAACGTATTAAAGATAGAAGAGAAAACAGCTAATTGATGGCGTAAGATCTTAAAGGGGGAGAGAGGGAGAAATCAAGTGGAAGGGGAGGGGCTAGGGCCACAAGTGTGGTAAAAGAAATTGAATTTTGAGAGCCCACTATACCAGGATCTTTTTGCCAGTCCCTGTATTGTGTGTGCATGCGTGTGCGTGTGAATGTAGACTCTGGCTTAGTTGGCAAGTTCAACGTATACTCACTCATACGTACTCATGCTCATACATCAAATATATCAAATTGAGCAGATACCCCTGTATTGACGCTAGGAGCTGATGCGGGTTGATGCCCAACCAATGAAGCCACACTGGTCATGGCAGAATGTGGTTGAGTTTTTCAAGGCCAGTCACTGTATTTATTTATTTTTAGTTGAATGGAAAATGATCATTAGAATCCATTTATTTGCTTTTTTTATTCAGTACAGGAATACTGAGCCAATGCATAGTGGCATTCTAATTCCTTCAAACCTATTTTCCAAGTCAAATGTTTGATTTTATTGGGTAACCAACTCTGTGTCTCATTGAGGTAGAATGCTACCCTTTGAATTTCCAAACACAAATTTGCTTTTGACCTGCTGAGATTTTATTTTTATGGCCCTGATTAACAAATAGCAGAAGTCAAAAGTGCCACTTATTAAAAAGTGTGATACTGATTTAAGAGATAAAACTAATGCTCATTCATTGTGTATCCTAATGGGCAATTGAACTTTTGGTGAAATAGTTGATGGACAAATTTGCTTTCATTATGAAGACAGCCTTGGAAAGCTGATTTAAAATAAACAGATCAAGGAGTGTCCAGCTGGATTTTTTTCCAGGTAAGCTGTTTTTGCAGAGTAAGGAAGCCTGACAAATATTAAACTCTACCTTTTCATGTCTTTTAAAGTTACCTTCCTATTCTGTCAGGATATAGAAGTGTCATTCTATTGTACATCTTACTAATCACTGTGTACATGTTAAATTGAGCCCCATAGGCATATTCTCCAGGTATTAAAATACTTGTATTTTGCCCTGGCTGGTGGCATAGTGGATAAGGTACTGGCCTGCAAACCCAAAGGTTGCTAGTTCGATTCCTAGCCAGGACACATAACCAGGTTGCAAACCAGGTCTCCAGCCAGATCTGTAGCTAGAGGCAGGTGAAAGGCAACCATACATGGATCTCTCTCTCTCCCTCTCTGCCTCTCTTTCTTCCCCTCTCTCTAAAATATAATAAATAAAATCTTTAAAAAAATACTTGTGTTTTAAATGTTCTTTTACTGTGTCCAAACCAGGGTTCTTGCTTTTTGTTTTACTTAATTTTTTTTGTATTCCCTGAATGTTGGTCACCTAGGCTGTTGGCAATTTTGCTTCTTCGGGAATGGCACCTTCTAGGCACGTATCTTGGCTTGATCGTTAGTGGAGCCCTGGTGTGGGGAACGCAGCTGTCCCCACTGGGGCAGGGAGCGGAGCAAACTAAAGCCTGTGGTCCTGCCTGTCTCAGAGGCCTTGGAAGGCAGAGGAACACACAGAGTCTGTCGAAATGACAGTGAGAAAGTGTGAAGCTAAAGGAAGGATCCACTTAGAACCAAGAGGCGAGACTGGGCAGGCTGGGTGGTCTAGAGAAACTGCTGAGATCCAGTGCCAATGCCTGCGTTGGCCTGTCCTGCTTCCCAGAGCTGGGTATGCTGTTCTGCGGGGGAGGAGATCCTGGCTCTGAGCTCTGAGGAGAAAAAGAATTGCAGGGTCATTATAACAACTTAATAGTGATGTCCCCGGTAGCAGATTTATAAGGAATGTGCAGGTCTTACACATGGAACCATTTAAATGATGATTCCTTTTGAAAATGGAGGGCACAATGTCAAATGTTTTTATGGAGTCGTTTTAAGTATTAGTTCTTAATAAAAATGAGAGGACTTAATATTAAAGTTACGTGAAGGATTTTTTATCTGACAATAAAGTTACATAGCCCAATTTTGTAGTTTAGTGGAGACTTAAATTAATATAGAAACAGAGCTTCAAATAAATTCTGGATTTCCTCCTTTTCACTGTACCTAAACTGCTCTCACAGAGAGGGCCGCACTTTCATGATGCTAATTCCTGGGAGATCTTTAGGCTTAATCTTGTTTCACCTTTCGGCCACACTTAAACTTCCTCCTGCTTAAAATACTTTCTTAATATTACTAGCTAACATTTAACATGCATAATGCAAGAACTTTTCCTGCATTTAACATCCCAGCCATGTTATCAACTACATTTATAGATGAGGAAATTGAGGCTTAGAAAAATTAAGTCACTTGGTGAACGTGTCTTACCTGGTAGAGTTCAACCATGTGCGTCTGTTTCTAGAACGAGGGATCTAAACCAGCTGCCCATCCTGCCTGCCACCTGCCAGGTTCTTGGTCTTTCTGTTCTTCCTTCCCTTCTTTCGGTACAGCTAATATCTGGTGCAGCAATAGAGTTCAGACTCAGCAGCGGCCCTTGCTCCTGTTTGCACACCAGTGTCACCTGGGAAATTTTTTCCCTCAGATCATAGAACCAGAACCCTTGGGGATGGACCTGCCTGAACTCTGTAGATTAAAGATGTTCTTCGGGTGAGCCTAATGGCCAAAAGGGTTGAGAACAGCAGAGAATCCAGACTAGTAATTCCCAAAGAGGATTTATTATTAGAATTAACTGAGAATTTAAAAATCCTCTCTAGGGTAGAATAGGAATCTGTTGTTTTGTTTTGTTTTGTTTTCCTCCCACCAAGAGCTCAGGGCTGATCCTGATTATCAGTCATTCAGAAACAACTTAGAGTTTCCCTCCCAAGTATCCACTGCGGAAGCAAAACTTGGCACGGGAGCTGGGTGGTGTAAATATTGTGTTGTTTTAAGTACCAAACCTCTATAAATAGCAAAGTAAAACTTTGGAACAAGAATAGAAAGAATTGCTTTCAGCTTTTTCCTATGACTGTCAAGGATCTCTGTAGCTGACATCCACTTGTTCCTCCCTCATCAGTCACCCTGTACTTCCCCCCCTAAAATCCTGGAGAAAGAAGTATTCCCAGAGCTCAGCCCTGTTGCCAGTCTTCACCCCTTACCCTCTTTACCGGGAATTCCTTCCCTTCACTCGTAGGCTGACTACCTCCCATTCATCGTGGGGACCACCCAGATCTCTGCATCCAGGCCACCTCCACCAGTGGCGCTGAGGTTTGGTGATGTAGTCAGGTGACTCCTACCCTCTATGCATTTCTTTGTCGCTGCACTTACCCCATGATATTGAACTGCTTTGCTCATGCATCTGCTCCCCAGCCAGCCCCTCAGTTCTGTGAGAACGGGACCATGTGCCATCTACGCCATATTCTCAGGCTCTGGCAGGGGTCCTGGCAAAAGATGGTGCCCAGTAAATGTTTGCTGATTGAATGTTAAAATGAACTGATGTAAATTGCAGGTAATCCTTCCCGGATTAGAAAAGTAATTTGGGGACAAAATTGAAATATATCCAATATTTTTAAAGAAGGCTCTCTATTTTCTTTATTCATTTATCAACTGGTCCATAATTTCCACACAATTTTGAAATGTCACCTTCATCATATACTAAATCCCCGTCTACATATGTTTAAGTATGCTTCTTGACTCTATCCTATACCATGGCTATCTCTCTGTTTTATGCAACAAGAGCACATGGCTTACTAATGAAACATTAAAATATGTGGAAATATCTGCTATTTCCAGCTGTTGCTTTCAATAATTTTAGAGTTTTACTGGCTATGTGTCTATGGACTCATTTTTTTCCCATATAAATGTGAGGGCCAGTGTATGCACTCCTAAAGCCTATCCACCATTTGTCTGTATATTGGAAAATAATATTACCTTAATAATTTAGGGAGAATTAACATATTTATCATGGAAAGGTTTTTTTTTTAAAGATTTTATTTATTCTTTTTCAGAGAAAGGGGATGGAAGAGAGGCAGTGAGGGAAACATCAATGTGTGGTCAATGTGTGGTTGCCTTTCACCTGCCTCCAGCTGGGGACTTGGTTGGAGACCTGGCTTGCAACCTGGTTATGTGCCCTGACTGGGAATTGACCAGCGACCTTTGGGTTAGCAGGCCAGCGCCTTATCCACTGTGCTACCAGCCAGGGCCCATGATGCAAAGTTTTGTTCAAGATATCACTGATGTCTCTCAGGAATGTTATGTTTTACTCACATGGGAACTGCATGCCTCTTGTAAAGTTTATTCATGGGAATTTACCCTTTTTATGGTTGATTTTTAAAATATAATATTAAAATCCCCCTTTTTAAAAATAAAGCATCATTTTAATCATGGCGTGAGCAGAAAAAACCACAGCCATCTTAGGCATTTCAATAGGGAGAGGTTGAAATACTAGAAGTTTGCACAATCATTGGAAACAGTGGGAAAGAAATGAGGAGACAACTTCAAGGAAACCTGGAAGTACAGGTATTACAGGGAAGCCTCCATCAATGCTGCCTGCAGCATCAAAGTGTGTGATCCTCAGGAGAGGTTCCCAAGAGAAATCAGCAGCAAAATTCCAAGTTGCCTGCATACAGAAAATGTGACATCAGTTGACTTCCCACAGCAGAGGTTTCTCAGGAAAATGGAGAAGTACCGCTGATGACTTGCCTTGTCTGCCCAGAGCTGCTGGACGTATCCACCAGGACACCAGGTGGGGTTCAGTAAGGGTGATGGCACCTATGCACTGGGCCAGCAAGCTGCCATCAGCATTAGCAAGCTTATAAAAGAAAATGAAAACTTGAGTCCCTTGTCTTCAACCTCCCTTAGTTCCTGTCAAGAAATTTGTTGTCATAACATCTGTATGGTGTTTCATTTTTAATTTGGCTGCCTTTTAAGTTCTTCTCTTAACCTTCAGTGCTGTAGATTGTATCTAGTACAGATTTCTCTGGTTGTTGTTTGTCCTACTTTGGATACACTGAAGTTTCTGAATCACAGTGTCGCTCTGACCATCTAATCCAGAAACACCCAGTCTTTTCCATTTCTTTTGTGTTCACTGTCTCTAGTTTGGAATTCAGCTTCTTACTTTTTCCATAAAATAGAGAAAATCTTTAGAAATTTCTCTTAAGGTCCTGAAAATCCAAAATTTAAATAGTTATTATCCAGTATCTTATTTGTATTTTAGTGGGAGGGACCTTCAGAATACCTCCAAATGAAAATATTCTGCCCACATTATCTACCTTAAATTCCATGTCTGTATTTATGAAAGTACTGAATGGTGTAAAAAAACTTTAAATAAGCAAAACACTTGCTATTTTAAAATTAGAAACTGTAACTACATTAAAAATAAATGCAAAGTTTACAGGCATTAAAATTGTTTTTTTTCTTTAACATTATTTTGGAGTCTGATTTTGAATCTTTGTGCTTTTTTCCATAATGCTGGAAACATTTTCAAGGATTTGCTATTGTTTAATATTTATATATTCTAGATTTTATGCTCTTTTTCTGAATATATATATATATATATATATATATATATATATATATATATATACATACACACACACACACACACACACACACACACACACACATATATATATATTCAGTGAATTATGTAGCATCAACCATGGGTAACCTTGATGTTGATTATTTTAATCCTTTTGGATCAAGAAATAAGTCTCAAATATGGTTTTGAGAGTCTTTTCAAAAACAGTGTATTAATAATTTATGAAAATTTAAGTGAAATGGTTCATTTCCCACCACTAATGTTAATGTAATGAGATCTTTGTTTCTGGGCTGGCCAATATCCAGAGTAATAGAAGTTTAAGAAAAGGCTCACTCTTTAATTATCTTTGCCAATTTTCTCAAACATTATGAAAAATATACTATAGTATGTTTTTATTTTTGCTTTTTTGAGAGAGAGAGAGAGAGGGAGGGAGTGAGAGATTGAGAATACTGGGGGAGCAATCTCTCTTACAGCCCAAAATAAAAGAGAGAGTGTAAACTCTGCAAAACCAATTACATATTATTAATAAATGCAACCTAAAATATCTGCTACACACTTTATTCTAGGTGCTAAATGCTTCATGTCTCACCTCTACTTCACGTCATTTTTCATGGAGAAAGCAGATGCAGATATTAATTCTCATTTTCCACATGGCAAGCATGAAGCGTAAAGTGATTAATTGTCCTATTCAAGGGAATTAGTTGCCAAGCCAGAATAAGAAACAAAGACTTCTTTTATTTTATTACAAAAGAACAGATTTTGTTTATTTAAGCCTCTTAAAATAAAACTGATCCTGAAAAGGCAATGTAGTCAAAAGGCTATGTTACTTTTCTGGCCTCAAAGAAATTAAGGATCTATATCAAAATCTATGTTTTATAAGCTCATTGTGATCATTTCAAGCTGCAATTCTCTAGACCCTTTTAAGAATTTTTTTTTGCCATTTTCATACCAAAAGAATGAAAAAGTGAAAATAAAAATACACCCAATGTCTTTAGCAGCAGGTTTCAGGGAATGGTGGGAGGCTCATGCAGTGAGACATTGTTCTATCAGGTTCTTGTTCTCTGACACACTCCAGTCCCTGTTTGTCACCGGGCCAGGCTCAGCCTCTACTGTGGCTGCATCTCTGATGCCAGGCTGGGTGGCTTCTCTGCAGCCCCTCACGGCCTTGCAGTCCATGTCTCCAGACCGCAGACCACCCTGTAGCTACATTCTGTCCACACGTCCCCATTCCTTCCCTGCCTTGGATTCTAGTCCAGGAGTTTTAGTTGTATTTTGTCCTATTCTTTAATAAACTCTTATGCAACTTACTATTATTTCCACTTTATAGATGATATTTATAATGCTTGGAGGTATGAAAACACTTGGCCAAAGCTACTCAGTTACAAGTAGAAGAGGCAGAATTGGAACAAAATTAGTTTGATTTTAAAGACTCCTTTCTTAACCACTCAGCCACAGATATAAATGTTGAGGATCCTCACTTGGGCTTTCCTCTGACTCCACTGAGTTATTCCTTCTTCTAGAGAATCTTCCCCTAGAGGGCCAGAGTTTGCACTCCCAAGAATGTTTTGACCCTGGGGAAGGCACATGTGTGTGGGGTACAGTCATGTATGTACCTGCTGGGTTGCTGTTTTACTTGTTCTTTATAGGGTGAAACTAGGCCAAGCCCTTTTCATGAAATTTTCTCTGAAAGATCCAGCAAGTCTTATACAGAACGTACACCCAGAAAACTTACTTCAAAGACTCCAAGATTTAAAATAACTCTGCACATGCAAGTGCCCCTCGTTTTCACATGATCCTTTGCTCATAGACTAGAAGCATCTTTAGGGTCTAATTGTTGAATGCTCTCCACATGTTCTATGCACCATAAAATGCTTTCCATGCCATTTGCATGTGATGTAGATGTGTGGTTATTTATTTATTGTTACCAGTTTGGCCTTTCACCCCACTGGGTACCCCTCTTTTCTATTCTGGGCAGCTTCAGAAGAAGTAGGTTGAGGGCCCGGAATAGGACTGGCCTGACAAGTCTATACATTGTACAATAAAATGTCTCAAAAGCAACAATTAGGCTTTTACATAAAAATCCAGATTTTGATCACTTCTTACAATGCTAGAAGACCAGACAGCCCAAGGTTGAGAAGCAACTGTCCCTGAGGGAAGGCATGAGCTGCCATACCCCTACCCAACCCTGTGAAAGTTCAGCCCCTGAGCCCAGGAGACATTGACTACAACTATTTCACATGCTATTGTATCGCAGGGGCAAAAGAGAAGTAAAACCATTCACATAGTTGTATTTTCCTACCCAAAACAGGAAAATAAAACAGGGTTGGTTTCAAGAAAAATTGTTAGGAACATAAGTTGATGCTAAAGTGAATACTATACCTGAGTTTTATAAAAAGAATGTTTGTAGGCCCTGGCTGGCTAGTAGCACAGTGGATAGGTGCCAGCCTGCAAACTCAAAGGTTGCTGATTCAATTCCCCAGCCAGGACATATAACCAGGTTGCAAGCCAGGCCTTCAGCCAGGTCCGTAGCTGGAGGCAGGTGAAAGGTAACCATACGTTGATGCTCCTCTCCCTTTCTTCCTCCACCCCTGCCCTTCTCTCTAAAAATAAAAAAGATAATAAAATTCAAAAAAAGAATGTGATAAAAGAGAAAAAGAAACCCAAGATACCATAAAAATAAGCTATGGTAAAAACTATAAAAATATATGAAAAAGATGTTTAATTAAAAAAAGAACAATATTTTAAAATATTTTGCTTTTCTAACTCATGTTGCTATGAAATGCAGCTGTGGTTTTTTTTTTTGTTTTTTGTTTTTTTGTTTTTTTTTTTTGTTTTTTGTTTTTCTCTCTCTTTCTTTTTTTTTTTAAATTTTATTGTTGTTGTATTACATCGCAGCTGTGGTTTAAGAAGTCTAGTTTGTGTTTTACCTTGAGACTCTGGGTCTAGACGGTTGGACTTTGTTAGCTTGCTTGGTAAAGTTATTACTAATTATTTAATCTTATTACAGTAATAAATGAAAGAAACTCATTGAAGAGCTACAGTTTGCAATACAAAGATGTATAGAATACAGTCCCTACCCTCAACTATCTAAATGTTGTCATTCATTATTTCAACATCTATTGAGTTCCCCAGAGGCTCAAGCACTGTGCTAGATGCCAAAATGAATAATAGTCTCATTCCCAGAAGTTTGTAGTGAAATTGGAGAGGCACATGAAGATGGACACAGAGCACAGTGGGAGTTTTACATGGTAGACAGTGAGGACGGGCGAGGGCATGATGAAGGTCATGAGACAGAGTCAGGTAGTCTGTTGGGAGATAATTCTCCATAAAGTCTCATGTGTTTTTTTGCAAGTAGAGACATTGAGTATCTTTTCCTTTAAATGATTTTGTCAAGGGTGTCTGTGCAGCAAATTTCCTTGGAAGATAGAGCTCTCTCCCTCCAGGACAGAGCTTATTGTCCGGTATAACAAAGATAAGGTCTCTCTTGGGAGACTTCCCACTGTAAAACAAACAAACAAACAAGAAAACTTGGGTTCCTTAAGCTCAGGATTTCTCTCCTGTAGTGCAACCCACTGAGTACCAGGTGTCGTCTGGGTCAGCCCGCATTGCCTCATGGGACAGAAGGGCAAGTATGCTAGTCCTCCTGCCGCTTCCTGTGCTGTGAGCAATCAAGGCCTTTGTCACTGACCAGGAGTCTCATGCTTCTGACAGCATCCATGGAGTTAGCAAGGTGGCTTGTAAAGCAGAATGAAATTTCAGGGTTTTTAAAGTTCTGGGTTTAGTCTGCTGGCAGAATTTTGTCCTGGAAAGCTCATTTTCTGGTGGCATCTGGGTTGGAAAAGGGATATGTTTGCTAATTGGATTTTAAAAAATAGAAGGAGGGAAGTTATTTTGTGAATATAGAGTTAAAGACCCTACTCATAGCCGCTCACATTTCTGTGCAGGTGAAATGCAGGAAAAGTAAATATCAAGGACAATCTTAAAGCCAATAGAAGTCAGGGGATGGGGTTTCATGAAACAGCAACACGTAGCCTAAAACGTTTTGGAGCACTGGAGATGTGATTATTGCTGTTCATTATCAAGGGGTCATTAAATAAACTATCTATCCATCCAACTATCTATCTATCATCCATCCATCCATCAACCCATCCATCTATTTGTGCCAATTAGTGGAGGCCCATTAGTTGCCTGGTTCCCACAGTTTTCTCATCCCCTCCACATCAGCATCCTTATTTCAGGCGGACTGAGCACCAGCTTCTGACCTACTGTACCCCAGAGATGGTCCTGTACAAGGTCATCTATTTGCCATGCTTACTTCCGTGCCTGGGTGAGCACTATCCCCACATTATGTGGTTATACCCATGGGTTTTCCATCTATTAGTTTCTGTATGACAAGACTTACTAGCATTTCCAAGAACATTAAACACTAAAAATAGCCACAGCTCTTGAGAAGTCACTGTCTGACCCTAGTTTAGGTTTTACGTAAGGCTGCTGTTTTCTCCTTTAAGCCCTAAACTCCTGAATGTGTCTATTTCTGTCTCAGATTTTCCTGCTCACAAAGATGTAGTTAATTGGAGTGGATTTGCATTTGTTCTTTTCATCACACAGGGGAACAGCAATGTCCCTGAGGTACAATGCTATGTTTACAGTGAGACAAGCACATGCTTTTTGCTCTCCCAAGGGTTGCATCTCTGTAAGTAAATAATCAGTCACAGGAATATTAGCGTAGTTAAGGGAGCCATACACATCACATTCTTTAAATGGGCAAATTAAAATAAGTCAGGAGAAGCTGCTAGTAGAGCTAATTATGAAAAGTTCACTTCCTGCGGAACAAGGGGGAATATAAGGATCTCACCATGGGCTGGGCATAGGTGAGAACCTGGTAACACATGACAACCATGAAACCTGTGTTCTCCACAATCTTCCTGTTTCTTCTCAGATATGTATTAACTCAGTTAGCAGTTCATAAAACAAGCTTTGTTTTTCTTTGTGCTTTTTTGGTGGGGAAAGGTGGATGTGGAGGTGTGGTGGTCGAGGTATGAGAGTTAATTCTAAGGGAAAGTTGACCAGAATGATGAGCAGGTGGAATTTATTTAAAAATTGGCAAAAGCAGACAAGCCCAAAGTAGAGTTTGCATTTAACTAAAACTAACAGGGAAAGGGGAGGATAATATATATGGCAGACACTGTGCCTAGTTCGGACACCCAGTCTAGGCAGAGTGGTGTCATTCAATGTTAGCTGTTCCACGACAGCTCATTTAATCTCTTTTTCTCTCTGTGTCAGCAGGAGCAGATATGGTTCTGTTCCGGCAAGTCTTTAATGCATTCAACTCTGGATCCTTTTCCATTTGGGCTGTTCAATTAAACCCAAGCTCATGGGCTCAGATTATCATTGCCGAAAGGAAGGCAGCAGTGGTGTGCTCCGTAAAATGACAGTTTATCAATTCAGTTGAAATGCAGTCTTTTAGGATTTGTGTTCTTCTCCCAAGCTGTGTTCCATCTCCTGTTATCGTCCCTGTCAGATTTGTCGACTACAATCAGTTTGTCACCCACGGTAGGCATATCTGGAGACAAGCAGCTAAGCCTCCATCTCTCAATGAGTTATTTTGTTTGCAAAGAGCTAAACCTAATAAAGTTTTAAACTGTGAGTCATGTTATTAAATAAAGACAAAAGCCATCTGTCACCTTCACTCTATGTATTTGCCAATTTGCATGCATGATCAGTTGTTGTACCCCATTAGTTTCCTAGATGAGAAAGTGTGAGTCAAGGGTTCCCGGTGATTTGTTTACTGGTCAGTGACACAGCTTGGATTAAACTCAAGTACTCAGCAAAATGTCTACAGGGATAAAAAAGCCAAGCAGTTGGAAATATTTTCCCCTCCAACTTTACCCACAGGCTTTTGTCTAGACACACACTTTGACTCTACTAATTTTGAATTTAGTGTAACATGGATGAAGAAGGTTATAGACAGTAAGGCAATGAGCTAGGGGACATTATACTCAAAAAGCTATTTTGGAAGAAACACTTTGATAGATAAATAAAGGTAAGAATGGGATTCTGAAGTCTATTCAACCTTCAAATACCAGGGTATTGGAAAATAGTTGAGGTTGGGGCTGGCTACGGAGTGCGAGGAAAGGGCTGGTGAATGAGGTAATGTTTATGCTGAGCGTACCAAGGCAGGAAGCTGCCTCTTCTGAAGTAATGCACGTTCAAATGTTATGCTGATTATAGAAGATGACAGTTCTGATTGGCAAAGAGCTTCAAATCTCAGAGGAGGCACAGGATGCAACAAAAGTATAAGGCATTTGATAAAGCTCTACGCATTCATTCAGAAATACTTCTTTGACATACGTCCAGCTGCAATTAATCTCCACAAGAATGATGAGAATGACCAGCAAACTCTATTTTAAAAAGTCTTCCCGGACAGAGAAGAGTATACATACTTCAGAATCCAATTCAGGCTAATTTAATAAAAATGGGAAATCCTTAATAAAATGAGCAGAGATAGAGGGGTCCTCCAAAGTGGTGGTAAAATGGAAGAACAGGCTTGGAAAATAGGCAAGAGAGAGAAGGTGTCAAATTTTATGCAAAAATTTGGCCAAAATGACATTATGTCAACATTTCTCTGTGACACAATTGCTGCTTGGGACATTGCCTCTATGACAGAGTCCAAGCCTGGAAGAGCCATTTATAGACTGCACTACAAAACAAAATTTAACTGTTTTATGCTCTTAAATCACTCCCATAAGATGTAAAGTCCTGGGAAAATACATCTAATATGTTGAGCTGACATACCATTCCCTTTCCAGGCTCCAGGACAGGGAAAGAGTAGATCTGGGTGGTTTCATAATGAGAAATAAAGATAAGCTTCATGTAATAGAGATTCCCCTGAAGTAGGAAAAAGGATTGCATTCTGAGCAGAGAAAAAAATGACAAATATCCACTATAATTTACCATCTTTTGCTGCCCAACATTTATGTGTATCTTTACCTTCATATCAATTTTCTAAAATAAAAAGTTTTGCCTAATGTAGCTACTATTTGTATTGTCTGATTTTGCACTTACCTATTACAAGACCAGAATCCCTTTTATCTCTTCCATTCAAATTAAATTCTCCCATCTTTTGAACTGTCACAATCTCACTTCAATAGTGTCTAATGTACAGCCTATTCTAATATTTTTTCAGGACCAATAGCATTATCATCACCTGGGAACTCGTTAGAAAAACAAATTGTTGGGCCATAACCCAAACCTATTAAATCAGAACCTTTGGGCACAATACTCAGCAATCTGAATTTTAAGAAGTCTCCCAGGAGATTCTAAATGCCATAGTCTATAGATCTTTCTGTGCTGATCAAAATATTCTATATATTTTTAAAGATTTTATTTACTACTTTTAGAGAGAGGGGAAGGAAGATAGGCAGAGAGGGAGAGAGACATCAATGTATGGTTGCCTTTTACCTGCCTCCAGCTATGGACCTGGCTGGAGACCTGGCTTGCAACCTGGTTATGTGCCCTGGCTGGGGAATTGAACCAGTAACCTTTACGTTTGCAGGCTGGAGCCTTATCCACTGTGCCACCAGCCAGGGCCAAAATATTCTATATTTGCACCATTAAATCAGCAGCCATTAGTTATTGTATGCAAATGCTAGTATCACTAAGAAACTGAATTTTTAACTTTACTTAATTTTAATTTATAGAACCACATGTTGCTAGTCATTACCTGAGACAATGAAGGGCTATATTAACCACTGTTAACACACAATGGTAGGGAAAAAGGAGATAAAAGATAGAAAGTGTATATTAATATATACATGACACAACAAGAGAGAAAACATTTACAGGAGCTTTAATTGTGTTTAGGAGAAATCGTAGCCTTGTAACTAACGTGTGTAGACTGGGTATAAGAAGGGGAATCAGGTGGGATTGATTTTGGGGGGAATGGGTGGGTGGGGAGGGGGACAGAGGGGAGCAAAAGGGGGATGGATATAATACAACAACAATAAAATTTAAAAAAAGAGAGAAGGGGAATGAGTTACTAGCGTAGCTTGTATTTACAGCTCTCACACATTTTACATGGCCTTCATTTTCAGCCAGCACCTCTACTGCTCAGAGGCCTTTAAGTGGCTGAATGAAGCAAACTTTTATTCTGGAAGGACCTTGGTCCCTTTTGGCCCTGCCAGTTTTGTGTCACCAGGATTCTCCCACTAGCTTTAGCACTGGACATAAGAGTAGAAGAAAGTGCCTCAGGGCCATTGATTCCCTTTCCTTCTTCCTTGGTGAAATAGCCATTCTAGATCACCATAATAAGATTAATCCTTATCCTGTCCAATGTTTAAACCTTCTATTTCATGCCAACAGACTGTTGTGGACTCTGGTGAACCTGCCCAATTTCCCAATTCTGCTCCTGGAATGAAGCACCCATTCACTCTCCAGCTGTGCTAGAGGGCTGCTGGCAGTCCGGCCTCAGCTGCCTTCCTCTTCGGGGGCTGCCTCAGTGAAGAGAGCCACCACCCTGAAGTTCACACCCTCTTTTTGAGGTGACTCACATCCAATGACTGATAGACTCTGGATGGTATGGGCCTGGCCCTCCAACCTCATTATGGACAGTTTTACAGGATCAACCATCTTAGCTACCCATGGGGTTGGTTTCAGTTTCCTCGGACTGTAACACAGCTTAACTCCTCCCTCTGCCAAGTCCCGATTCCAGGTCTCTTTCCCCCCCTCAGGTGTAGCTCCCTAGAGCACTCCCTGGTACACCTGTATGCTGGTTTCCACCTTACAGCCTGGCCCCTGGGGAATGCACCTGCAGAACGCTCTCATTTCCGTTCTGAGGGACAGTTGTATCCACTGTGAGAAACATCCTTCCATGGGCATTACAATTCCAGCACTCCAGAACTCCAGAGTTGCAGGCATGGAAGGCAAACAGTTCATGAATAGATCATTTTCCCCCCTGAATGCATGCGTTCTTACATGAAAGTAACAACCCCATCTTTTGCTCGCCATTTTCATGCACACAGATTTTCCAGACACCCTGAATTTGCTCAGAGCCCCCACAGCCTTGTCTCCAAACTGGCAGGCACTGTAACAGAGTTGTCAATCACCGTTTCTTTCATTCTTCTGGGGCCACCTGCTTCTGGAGACAAGATAAAATCACTGGCTCTGTTTAGAATCATGATGGAAAAACAGGACACCCCCCCACCCCGCCATCTTATCAAGAAGAATTCCCTTCAAATAAGAAGGCAGTTTGAATACACACAACTGAAATAACATATGGCTATGGAGACATTGAACTATATATACAGTAGGGAATTATGTAGGCTGGGGTACACACAATCTAAATAGGAGTGAGAGCAACATGCATGGAGCTGGGTATGCATTAGACAGGGTCATGAAATGAAAAGTAATCTGGTTGGTCACAAGCTACAAGGCAAATATTCACACTTAAACATAAACATAAAGATAGCCAATAATTTATATATGTTCATTTACATACAAATATTTGATACCCCAGTTATTTTCACATATTTTCAAATGGGGTATTGAAATCTCGAATGAACATAATTAAAATTAATTTACATGCCCTAAGGTAAAAATTTCAAAAATAATTTCATTTGAAATATTAGACGAGTCATTTTTCATAACTGAGATGAATCCTCTTGCTATTTAATGTGGCAAGTGAATTTTCCGTACACGCTACATTCCACAGAGTATGTGTGACCATCTAGACCTAATCTGATGTAGATAATCAGGGTCACTTAAAATTAGTCTGCCAACTGAATTTATAAAATGTGCATAGGAATGTAAATATCAACTGTTTGGCAGCTTAATAGAATAATTTTAACTATTTGAATAGTTGTAAAACTTCCTTTTGAAAATTAGGAGCAGCTGGGTAAAATAGTCATGAAGTTCATGACCGAGTTTCATTTGTTTTGCTTATTAATTTGGCTTACATATGAATTAAAAATACCCTTAAAGCTTTTTTCATATATATGTGAATTTTATGTACTCATCCACATATACATACGCAATCAAAGAAGTAAAATCAGGGACCTCTCTCCAGAGCACATGATATTTAAGCCTTGTTCTGAAGATAAGATTTCTACACGTAGAGACCTCATTAATTACTAGTGTGTGGAGGTAAGAGAAAGCATTACTTAATATAAAACTGTAAGAAATTCAGTGTGTCTGGAAAATCTATGTATGTGAAAATGGCAAGAACTAGGGTTGGAAACAAATAAGGATCAGGTCACAGAAGGCATTGTATGTCATACCAAGAAGTTTGGATTGTATTCTGCACTTTTGCACCATAACCTCAAAGATAATATCGCCGAGCTGATATCAAAACCAAATCTTCAATCATCATTCCTCTCATTCTACTGGGTCTAACGTCCTCTGTGTATAGGGTAAAAGTATTTTAATACCTATATTTAGCAGTTAGATATAAGAAAGATTTTCTTAAAATTTAATTTTGTATTGAAAGAAATATATATGACTCTGAAACTGGTTTCTGGCACAAAACTCCCCAAATCCTTATAAATTCCTAAATGATAAGATCACCAGGAGCATCTTCTGTTCTCATATTTTGTCTCTGACCATGGCTTCTGATATAAGTGCTCCTAAATTTCTTGCAATTTCCTAAGTAAACAAGAGTGGCCTTTTGCTCTTGTGAGGCAACTCTGGGTGCACTCCTTGGTAGATACAGGTAGGGTGCTGGTCACCAAAAAGACCAAACTATGGTGAAAAACTTGATAATTTCAGCAGCATCTTTATATCTTAGAAAAGGAAAAGGGGCTGGTCATTAAATTAATAATAAATAAGCAAAGTGATAAAGGTTCCAAAAGAATCTCAAAAGTACAAGCCAGAATTTGGAGAGTGTATGGGTTGGTAAATATGTCTTCATGTGGGAGGGTGACACATCCTAACTCTGTGGGGACAGAAGTTATTGCATTTGGGATTCTCTAGACCTTGCCTTATGTATTTCTTCATCTGGATGTTCATTTGTATTCTTTGTCATATCCTTTATCATATAATCAACTGGCCAACATAACTGTTTCCTTGAGCTCTGAGTAGTTGAATCTAAGAAGAGGTTATGGGAACTTCTGATCTGCAGTCAAGTCAGTCAGAAGATGCGTAGTGTAAAGTGAAGGGCAGCCTTGTGGGGACCAAACCCTTAACCTGTAGGATCTGCCACTAACTCTCATCTGTTAGTGTCAAAATTGCTTGATGTGGAAAACCTACACACTAGTGTTGGGCATGTGGTGAATGTGGTAGCAGTGGGAGAGTAGGAAGACTGCATTGTGCTTTGCCTATAGACAGGTTGGTAAATTATCACAAGAACACACCCATGTAACCAATATGCAAAACAAGAAGTAGAATGATTGTTATCATTTGCAACAGCATGAATGGAAATAAGCCATTTTGGAGAATATCATGCTAAGTGAAATAAGCCAAGCAGTGAAAGATGAATGTCATATAATTTCACCTATATGAGCAACCTAATATACAAAAAACAAACAAAAAAAATAGAACCAGGGGCATGGAAACAGGGAACAGGTTGACAGTGACCAAAGGAAAGAGGGGAGGGAAAGAAGGAGAAAAAGAAGGTGAAGGGTCTAGTCAAGGAACTAGTATAAAGGACCCATGGACATGAACAACAGGGTGGGGATTGACTGTGGGAACAGGGGTGAGGTGGAGCAGAAGAGAGCAATGGGGAAAAATTGGAACAACTGTGGAAAAAAAAACTCACAGGAAGTTGCTATAAAATAGTAGATGCAGAAACAGGTGAGAATTATTTCATAAAATTTTGGTATAATTAACTTATTTATCCTGAGGAAAAACCTAGTGGCATTTCACATGTTAACTTGACTTTATTAGAACAGTGATATACTCATAAACTGCTGCAATCTGAATGAGACATTAAAATTTTTTCACCTATTTTTATCAGTAAGAACTATATGTAAAAGTAAATACCAAAAATGAGTAGACATCTCAAGTGGTATGATTATTAGTCTATTTTAGTAAATAGTAATTACAATGTAACTGTAGTAAAATATCTTAGAAGAAATATAAGATATCTAAATAATGACCTATTTAAGTCACTTAACCAAAATGCATAGCTTAATAAGGAAGGTAAGCAGTGAGCAACATTTTATGAAGTAAAATGTCATTGCCCATTGTGCAAAAATCACCAACGAGGTGATTTTTGTTCTCAGGACTTAGTTAACATAACTTGGGAAATACCAAAGAGCTCCCTCCCACAGGCAGGACAAAGAAAGGCTACGGAAAGAAAGAATTTTTGGTGGCCAAGCAGTCCCTGGAATGAATCCAACCTACCCCAGTGACCCCTACCAGCTCAGAAGTCAGTGAAGATATCAATAGTGCAAATGGATAGACCTTGACTCCCAATCTTTTCTGTCTGTCTTGGGTCGTAGCTTCTCCATGGTGAATTTCTGGGATGTTTAGTTAGGGGCACTTTTGTATCCACGACTGAGGGGAGCACAGCCTGAGGTGGAATCCCTTAAAAGACAGACTTCCCACATTGCCGAATGCATTGTGTTTGTTCATACACCAAGCTGTGACTGAGGGTGCACGTGCTGTGCACATTGGTGAGTACACCGTGGTGAACCCACTCACGTAGGGCTGGAGCCCTGGCCACGGCTCCCTCCCAAATTCTGACATCAGCTCCCAGGAAGCCATCATTTCCCTGGACATGCTTTCTTATCTGCTCATCCACAAAGCCTGAAATCCTACCTGTGTAAATGCTAACCCTCATAAAAGCCATTTTTCTGTTCATGGTCCTTTCAGACTCTGCAAATGTGCCTGGAGATTAAGTCTGTCCCCTCTAGCAAAAGCGAGTGGGACAGTGTGAGTATGTTCAAGCCAGCATATTAGAGTAACATGATTATTACATCTGTTGCTATAATTTGATTACTCTAGTTTTTCTTACGAAGAGCATAGCATTTTTAATAACAATCAAAATAATAAGAGAAAAATCTATCTATGAATATAGGTTATTTGTTTCCAATGAATGTGTCTCATGCGAGTGGGAAATGTAGCTACTCACCTGCCAGGGTTGCTCCATAAGATGTGTTACGTGGTGCAAATGAAGAAAATGACATCTCTAATAAAGTCTTATGAAAATACTTCTTGATCTTAGTTTTTCATTGGGAAGTTTTTGCTAGTAAAATTTTCATTGATGGAGCTTACATGACTTAACCAGGTCAAATCTGATGATTTTCATATCCTTAAAAGTTTAGAGTGATTGCTCTGTCATTAGTCCTGGAGTTATTATTAGGCAATGATAGAAAATGCAGAGAAGACTTGATGTAATCATAAATTTTCAATGTCCCTCTTCTCTCTGTTGAGGTATAGAATTGAATACCATTTTCCTTGTATAATTTAATTAACCTGTCACTTTATTTTGGAGGCTTGCTAGTTCACGGTCCAAAAGCGCTGATTAATAGAGCATTATAAGAGGAAAAAAGCTAGACTCCAAGTAACATTAAGCAGCATAATCATAATGTAGGAGTAGAATTATTTTTGAATTAATATCAATTATAAAATGAGTTCAAAAGTTTATTTACTGCTTAAAGTGGAATGACAATAGTTTGTCAACCTGAAATTTTCTTATTCATCTACTTTCCTGTTATTGCCTACTAAAGAGTTAAAGTAATATTAAAGACTAGTAATAGCAATCTTTTAATAGTGCCAATTATTTAACAAATATTATGCTATTTTCTGTTTACATATACATTTTTAATTCTCATAAAAAGTTGCAAAATAAAAATTATTATTAATGATTATCAAACCATGGTCAGGAAATGCTATTATTCCTACTTAGTTTACAAAATCTTTCATGATGCCAGGAAAAAAAATGATTAAAGAGTGTAAGGAAAATGGGGAAATAGCCACATTTGAACTTAGGAGGCTCTATCCTTCAAAAAGCTTTAAGTGTTAAGAATCAATTGTAAAGAGTCTCCTAAGCATCAGTTTCCTGAACGATGCCTAAGAGGTATTCTCTTTTAGAACATCAAGAAGCTACCTTGGAAAATATAGACACAAGTTATATTTACTAGCTTGGAGAATTTATAAATGAAAGGAGGAAACTGATGTGATACAAGGAAACCTATTAGCCTTGAGGGGAAGAAAGTTATAACTCTTGGTCTTTGAACATCAGTCTTTTCCTTGTTTAGGGACTGGGGCTGGGTCGTTAGAGAGAAAGCTAGCACTTGTACAGGAGGTAAGAGTGTATAAACTAAAGGGAATCAATTGGGTGGGGCCCTTTTGTTTACTAAAGAAAGTTCTGGTTATTCTTTTTATTAATATTTTTATTTTTGTAACAATTTTAATTCCAGTTACAATGTATATTTATTATTATTTTGTATTAGTTTCAGGTGTACCACATAATGTTTAGATAATCATATACTTTGTGTTCCTCCTGATATTTCCAATACTTACCTGATACTGTGTATAGTTATTACGATATTATTGACCCCATTTCCTATGCTGTAGTTTATATCCCCATGATTATTTTGTAACTACCAATCTATACTTCTTAATCCTTACACATTTGTTCACCTAGTTTTCCAATCTCCCTCCCCTTTGATAACCATCAGTCTGTTCTCTGTATTTGAGTCAGTTTCTGTTTTGTTCTTTAAATTCTACGTATAAAAAAAAGCAGATGATTTTTGTCATTTTCTGACTGACTTATATTTAGCATAATACCCCATAGGTCCATCCACTGCTGTTGCAAATGGTACTATTTTGTTATTTTTAACAGTTGAGTAATATTCCATTGTATATAGGTACCAACACTTTTTTATCCAGTCATTTATTGATGGGCACTTCTGTTATTTCCATAGCTTGGCTATTGTCAATAGTGCTGCAGTGAGTATAATATGTCAAGTTAGTGTTTTGTGTTTCTTGGGATACGTTACTAGAAGTGGAATCACTGGGTCATGGGTCAATTATTCTTCTGTTTTCTTGTACGAGGGCCATTATGGGTGGGGCCAGGGCATGAGCTATTGGTAGGTGGCCCACATTGTGTGTAAGGGGGATTATTGGGATGTTTAGTTTCCATTTCCATGCGGCAGTTACTTCCCTTAGATTTAGATAATAAACACCCTCACACCTCACCTCCATCTTAGTCCCACATGTAGAGGGCTTCTCTTGGCCCTCTTCTGGCTGTGCCTTACCCTCTATAGTAGAAGTTCATAATATTAATGCCATATGGCCACTTGGAGCCCCAGCCTCTCTCCTTGTGGATTATGCTTGAGTGCTTTGGATTGCAGAATTCCATTCCCAGTAGTTTTGAGCTTGCTCCTAGGGCTCTAGGAAAACTCTTCCAAGTTCTATTCCTCCAATGGTGGAATAGGCTATGTGACTATGTGACTATGCCTAAGTTCTATGCAGACATATGGATAGCGCATGCCTGTAGGACACCTCTCGATTTGGGATGAAGCTAAAGAGGGAAAGGGAGGTACCCCACCCAGGAATAAGGCACTGGGACATGCTTGGTCTTCACTTCTGTGTTCCAGCCCAGGATTCCAAGTGGGTCCTAGAATTTTAACTGAGATCTTACAGATAATTATGAAAGTATATTTGTCAAAGTAGGAGAATAAAAATTTTATTTAACAGGTTGTGAGCTTGACTTGTAAATATTTAAATGTTTAGACAATGACAGGTGGGTTTTTATTTGAACTCCTGGCCCAGGTCCTGATGTTGTTAGAAATGGACATGTCAAATATTCTACATGAATATTAAGTTTGCATTCCTTAAGAACAGAGGACCTTTCATCCTTGGGACCTAGCGCAATGCCAGATGTATAGTAAGAACTCAACAAATATTTGTGGAACAAAGGACCAAATTTAACTTATTCTTATAAGCTGAGTAAAAATTCACATTCTGGGGCAAAGGCCCTGGAGTTGTAGGTAAGAACCAATATATATATATATATATTTTTTTTTTTTAGTATTTTTTTTTATTTTATTGTTGTTGTATTACATCCATCCCCGTTTTGCTCCCCTCTGTCCCCCTCCCCACCCACCCATTCCCCCCAAAGTCAATCCCACCTGTTGTCCATGTCCATGGTTCCTTTAAGAACCAATATTTTTTACAATAGTAGAGAGTAGATTATTTGTAGAAATCACTTAGCAACATGTTTGTCACTTGGTAGATCCATAGTAAATGTTACCTATTATTAATTATTCAGTCTATAGATTGTGAACTCAAGATTGCATCAGCTGAGATGCAGTAAATGTGGTTTGTGTAGACACATGAAAATATAAGATCTATTTCTTAACATGGTAAATGTTCCCATGAAAAGAGTTCTTGTCATATGAATAATTTAGTATCTATCATAATTTGTGTGTTCCAGAACTTGTCAAACTATTTACTTGATTAACTCTACAGCAATGGCATCCTCAGAGTAGACATAAATTTTATTTTAAGTTGTCTTTGAAATGGGAGAATTTTATTGCAGTTGATAGTCTGTACATTAGATATTTTTTATATTTGGTGACTTTTCCAGGATTTGTCATCCATACTCAGACTTTGACTTCCAACCATCTCTGTAGGGTTCTGAAACATACCTCATGCTGTGTCCAGCAGAGACTAGTTAAGTTCTGAGCAAAAACACTACATATTTTTGATAAATAAATGAGGGAATAAGTCTCATTTCTTGAGAGCATCTGTCCAAAGGATTACAACATCCAACCATTAGATTGCCCAATGTTTCTTCTTAGTTTACCACTACGAAGTAACATCAGACCACTACAAAAAAATTAACAAAAACACCTAGACTGGGTTAGACTCATATATATCCTTTGCCTTTTAAAAAGTTCAATACTATGTTTGCATGTCTGAACAACATCTCTCTAATAAAACAAGGATTGCAATGGCTTAGGTTGTGTTTCAGGGAAACCCTTGCCTTTCCAGAAAAATTTGTATGGCACTGGTGAGGGAGATTAATTTACTGAAGTTTTTAACTATGCAACAAGAAGTGAATTTCTTGTTTTTCAGTAGCTGACATACTTCAAGCCAATCCACAAGAGTAGTAATCAGTTGTAGGGGATAGGTAAAATTGACTTACATGTTTTCCTTAAACACATTCTCTTTCATTTTTATTTTTAATTCTTTTTTTTCTTTTACTTTAGCTTTAATTTACATACCTTATTAAAATCCTCTAGGGAATAGACAAGTTGTCAGTACTCCATCATGTAAATGCACAGAAAGAAGCTTATGGTGCATTGTAAGTGCCTATCTCAGTGTGTGTAACCACATGTGCCTATATCACTATGCCTTCAATGACTGAATTGAAGTAAGCAGAACATAGCCCTGGCTGGTAGCACAGTGGTTAAGGTGCTGGCCTGTGAACCCAAAGGTCGCTGGTTTGATTCCCAGCCAGGGCAGCATAACCAGGTTGCAAGCCAGATCTCCAGCCAGGTCCATCGCTGGAGGCATCACCTGCTATGGACCTGGCTGGAAACCTCTCTCCCTCTCTGCCTCCCTCACTTCCCCTCTCTCTGTAAAATAATAAATAAAATCTTTAAATAAATAAAATAAAATAGATAAGCAAGTGGTACCATTAGAAATAATAATAAAGTAAGCAGAACATTTGAACATTTCAGAGAGATCCAAGGTTCCAATAACAGATTTCAAAATTCACATGAAGCTATAATTTTTCATTTTTCTCCCGGGAGAAATTATATCCTAGGCGAGAGAAGCCCAATTTTATAGCCTGCAAGTCCTGTGCCATCTAAACGCATCACTGGCTGAATCAGCCTAGTTTACTTCACTGGCTGAGTCTGTTGTCTGGGCACAGGTACAGGGAGGCCAATTTTCTGGAAAATAATTTGTTCTATCCCCTCTTTACCACTCTCTTTCACCAAAAAGATATTTGAGAGAATTCAGCTTCAATTTATCACAATAACAATGCAAGCTAAGTGAGAAAGGCGCAGTTGTTTTTATCTTTCCAAAAATTTCCCCTAACACTCCTCAAAAAACATCCATTATGTCCACAAATGCTTTCCTCCTATTCACTGAGGAGTAGAGTTCTTGCTGCCCTATAGACAGGAAGAGTTGATCACATGCAACTGCATCACAATCAACAAGGTGATAAATGCACCTGCTGTCTATGAGTCATTATAGCCCCAAGGCACTATATTGATAAACCAATGGGCCTTCCGCAATTAGAAATACATGTAAGTGTGGGTAGAAGAATGAAGGGAATTGTAGCAATATTACTATAAAATATATTGGCGTAACATAGTTTTTATAGCTTTTACATTATCTCATTTGATTCCCACACTATCTCTGTGAGTTAGAGAGAATAATTATTAGTATGCTCATTTCAGAGCTGATAAATCTGATGCTCACAAAGATTGAGGAGCTGGTGTTACCAGCTCACATGTATCACACTGTCACTAAGACAGAAATGTGGCTCTGGGCCATGTTGTCCCTCTGACTCTGTCCTAGTGGACACAATTAAAATGAAAATTAGCCATAAGGGAGGTCCATGGAGAGAGTGGTGCTTGGTTTGATTAAAAGGGATGTTTTTCTGAAGAGTCTGAAAAGATGAAAAAAGAGAGCCAATTTAACTCAAGTCCTTAGGAAAAGGGTATAAATAACATCCAAGGCTTTCCCCAACTGCACAGTGCTGCAATTTGAAACCTTTCAAAATGGATTCAGTATCTGCACCATATTGAATCAGCACGACCATAGATCAGATGAGTATTTTTATCTTCAGAAAGTAACTTCATTTCAACTTACACCAGAAGTAAAACCAAGTTGTTGTTTTTCCTCCAAAAATGTGATATTCTCAGTATATTTACTTCAGGTTGGGTACTCTTCTAATAACTCTATGTATTTTAACTCATTGAAACTTTACAGCAATCCTAGGAATTTAGTTCAACAATTATGCCTTTTCTATTTTTATTATTTTTTAAAGATTTTATTCATTATTTTCAGAGAGAAGGGCAGGGATTGGTTAATCAATTGCCTGGGGCCATACAGTTCGGGACTATCAGAGATGGAATCTGAACCTGTCCTACAACTTTATATTGAACACTAGGCTCTGTTAGCACTGAAATAAACAGCAGTCCTACCTCTCTTTGGTAGAAACATTACAATTGATATAATTTCTTACTGAATAGCTTCTTCCTAAAAAAATTACTGCCAGATATAAAATGCAACATTTTATTTAACATGCTTTCCTCATAATCACAAATATGAGAAGTGGTTATTGTGATTTCAGGATTAAATGAAATAGAGCAACACCAAAGGGTCTGTTTTCACTTGAACCCTTGAGCACAACAGGTGCTAATGCCTATTGTGGCATTTTCTTTTTTTTTAATGGGAATCTCTAGGAGGAGGTCAAACAATGATGAGACTATAGTGACTGCCCATGCATCAAGTGAAGGATGTTGTGATTGGCTAAACTTTTTGATAAGGAAGTCACATGAACAAGCCTAGAGACATGTGGGAGAGAAGGATCCTGGGATACCAAGAATCATTAGACTAATATCTATTACAAATGAGAAAGCCTGACATATATATAAACGAAGCTTTAGAAAGAATGAAAAGGAATTAGCATTGAAGGAAATGGAAAAGGGCAATATTCTAAGACAGTGACTGAGGACTTTCCAAAATGTATATACATACATACAGATTTGTGTGTCTGTGTATATGTGTGTGTATTTCTAAATTTAGAATATTCAACTAATCCAAAGTAAGTTCTATTTGAACCCACAGTATAAAATATCAGAGAACCATAATGAATATATTAAAAAAGGCCAGAGGAGAAAAGGCATTATTCACAAATGACAATTAAGCTATTTTCTCAACTCTAATGATGATGTCAGAAAGTGAAATAGCATTTTCAAAAGCCGAGTTAACATAATTGTCCACGTAGAAGTCTATTCACCCAGGAAATCATCTTTCAGAATAAAACTAAAATAGAGACATTTTAAGAAAATGAAACCTGAGGGAGTTTGCAAATAAGTGACTGTCATCAAAGTAAAATTTAAAGAATGCATTTCAGGAAAAGGGAAGGGATTACACAGAGAAATCTGAGGTGCATAAATCAATGACAAAAAAAAAAAAAGAAAGGAATTTGAAGCCCTGGCTGGTGGCTCAGTGGATAAGGTACCATCCTGTGAACCCAAAGGTCACTGGTTCGATTCCCCAGTCAGGGCTCATAATCAGGTTGCAAGCCAGGTCTCCAGCCAGGTGCATAGCTGGAGGCAGGTGAAAGGCAACCACACATTGATGTCTCTCTCCCTCTCTGCCTCTCTCCCTTCCTCTCTCTCTGAAAATGATAAATAAAACCTTAAAAAAAAAAAGAATTTGAGAAAACGCTGGTGCACCTACAGTACTATTTTATGTATAAAACAACAATAATAATGTCCAATATGTAAAAAGAGTGAGTCTAAAATACTATGAATTATAAGAGTGAGTTAAGAAATAGGATGTTAAAGAATGTGAATGTTTTTACATTGGTCAGAAAGAGAAAAAGATGTTGATATATTTTAGAATTTTCTCAGAATGCTTACTAATAGTTTAGGAATAACCACCAGCAAGATTAAAAATAAAGAGGATATAGCAACCTAATATCAAATTGAACAGGCTTATTGTTGAAAACCTTTCTCTTTAGAAGTAGAGAGAGAAAGCTTCATACTGATAAGGAACATGATTCACAAAGAAAACATATGGGAGCGTTCTAATGGTGGACACGTGGAGGGGACCGGAAGGTGGAGGTACACAGGGCAAGTATAGAAGCTCCATGTCCCTTCTCACAAACGTCACCCTATACATCTCTTCATCCGGCTGTTCATCCACTCCACTTTAGCCTTCCCATCACTAATAGGAAAACAACACTTGAGGCTCCTTTGCACCAGAAACAAGAAAGTCTTTTGTGAAACTCTCTAGCCGTTTAACTTTATTTTGGATGACTATCATATACATATAGAGATGTTAGCTATGTTCTCTCTTTGGAATTTGAACTTGACCAGAATGATAGCAGGAAGAACCATGGAGAAGACGGGGGGTGGGGGGCGGGTGTCATCCAATTTTAATGTATTCATGCAGATAGTCTCTCAGTTTCTGCAGACAGCAACAAGGCGGGGTGATATGATAGTTTGATGTTTCAATTAGATTTTCAAAAGTCCCGTGTTTCCATCCAATGGCTTTTATTTTGTTTTAATAAACAAGGAAGAGAAAAGATTTTTAAAAGCAAGTGAAAAGCAAGGTGGACGTAAAAACCTGCTGGTCCAGGAGCATGGCAGGCTGCTACGGTGGTGGAGGTGGGTTTTTTCGTTAGTTCTCCAAAGGAGCAACGCCCTCCAGGGGCAGCTAAATTCAGTTGTGTCCACACTGGAAGGCAACATTTAGAAAAGGGACTGGTTTGTTAGAGGCAGCCGCTGTTGACTCAGTATATTCTAGGGAAGGCACAACTCAAAAGTGTGGGGGAGTAGAGTGGGGAGGAGGGCCAGACAAGCTAGGTACTATACTCAACAGTGTCTGTACTGTGAGGCACGATGGGAACCAGCCCTGTCCGTGATTATAGCAAAGGAAGCATGTGTTTTCAGTGAAACACCAATGTGTTTAGAAGATAAGCTGTGTCCGCTCAGAATTCACATTTCTTTACCTTTCTGAGCCTCCTCCACACCCACCTCCACTCAGATCAATCCACTCCCCGCTTTGTGCTCCCCGATTCAACTATTGCTGTGGTATCTCTGTTTCCTCATGGCATTGTGATGGTCTTTTATAGGTTGGTTTCTCTTTTGAATCCCTGGTAATACCCTAGCAAAGGGCTGGGTGTGCATTGGCTAGTCGGTAAACATTTGATTGAGCTATAATTTTGTTGAGGTTATAACCAGCACTCAGACACTTGATATCGCTGTAAACTGAAAAGCAAGGGATCTGAGATTCTATTAGGAACGTTTTCATGTTTAAAAGTGAATCTTGGTTTATAAAGGTCTCACTTTTCCCCCACCTCATCTCAATGTAAGGTTTATACAAATGTAAGTAGTTGCTATGGAGACAGTGGCTGGTACGAGAGAAGCCACTAGAAGCCAATGCAAGAACCACTATAATATTCACCAGCGAGACTTTACGGTAATCTTTTTGCATTCAGTAATAAAACTGCAAATAAAACACTAATAAGTTAGATGCTGTAAACTCACTATTTTTGTTAAAGCACTGATAACCATCTGGTATGTACCAGTAGATGCTGCCTTTTGTTAATTTATTGAAATAATTCCATACCAGTTGCAAAACAGTCATTGCCTTTGGGATACACCCCTGCCCACGGCCCCAGCTACCCCATCCCTATCCCATCATCTGTCAAAATTCCTAATAATTTGGCTACTAAAGGTTAACACCTGGTTGAACAGGGCTCAGTGCTCTGGCTCTAGCTGACACACCAGCTGTTAAACATGGTGACTCTACCAGCCGTTAAATATATTCATATCATTTCTAACTATGTTTATCAGAGGTGACAAACTAGTGCCCTGCAGGCGTAGTGTGTGTGGCCCTCCAAGCACTTTGTATTCTTTTAAAATATGTCAAGTAGTGTTTAAAACTTTAGGAACTTCATGCAATAATACAAATTTCCAGCCCTCCCTGAAAAAAATTGGACATCCTGGTATCACTAAGTTTTTATTCCAAAGACAATCCACAGGGCTGAGTGGCAACTGCCCCTGTCAACACTGTGTATGCGGTCTAGTCCCATTTGTCACAGCTTCTTATTGTTCACCCCGTGGATGGCAATATTGTATGTCACTAGTTTTGCCTCCGTGCATGTTTATGTTTCTGTGCCCTATTCTTCCGTTGCCCTGAGTCAGATTCCATGTGCTTTTTCCTTCTACCAGTTATAACAGCAACTCACCTCCCTTTACTTCTAATTCAAGGTGGCATGTCCAGGCTGCAAGCAAGAAAACAATGCTTGTGGTGCCTGTGGTGTCACGCTGCATACTTCAAAGACTCACTATTGTGCAACACGAAAAAGAGGAAGGTCACTGCCCACGCGACTGTCCGCAGGTCCATCCCATGGCCAGACAGACTTACCTGAAGGGCCTCCCAGCCCTCTTGCTTTGCTAAACCTCTGGTACCTCTTGTTCATGTGTCATAGAGCAACAGACTTTCTAAAAAGTTGTTTGCATACTTCTGGCCATTCAGAGTTATTCTGTAGTAAGAGTATACTTTTACCCCTTCCTTGGAAAAATCATTTGGGGGCAATACTTGTCTCTGGCTTTTAGTCAGCCATCCACACAGGTGGGAGGAAGATGGATCTTCCTGCTGCTTGGGAAATGGAATTTCCCTTAACCACTCTGCCCACGCTGGCCTGGACGTTAGCCTTTTTAAACAAAAATATTTTCCCCAAACTACTATTAATCCTCAGAGCTGAAGTTGAAGTCCATTTCCTCTTATCAAAAGAAAATTCTTTCTTATTTTCTCCCTTTCTTGAATGTCTAAATAGACCACTCTGAAAGCAAGTCCCTCAGTGGGCCAGAAGGAGAAAAGTGAGAATGATTTTTCTGTACAGTACACAATATTTTTATGATTCAACCACAAAAATTATTCACCTGAACCCCTTGAGTTCTTTCCAATGAAGGTATGTGAAGGACATAAAAGTCAGTAAAATTGCTTCTTATACATAAAGAGGCTGCCTGGATTCTCAAAAATACTAGACCATGCATCTTCATCAATCCTTATTGTAAGTTCATACCATTTAATTTTCTAGAAAAGATGTGTGTGCAGTATTTGTAAAACGTAATTTGAATTTATAGGTATAAAATATCATACAAGTTAATTATATTGAAAGTAAGAAAAATTGTATCTGTCATTTTATGTATTAGGCCTGAAAAGTACAATTTCACACTGCCTTCCTCATCGGTGTGTATGTGTGTGTGTGAGAAAGAAAGTGTAAGGGCAATAAAAAAGGGTGAAAGTCTACTTTCCCTGTTTGCATTCTGAACACAGAAATATGCCCCTGTCTTTAGCACTCACGGTCTGACCCGGGGATACAGGATCACCGCACCCAGGGTCCCCACCGCAGCGGCAGGAACCCAGAGGCAAAGGCAGTGGGCCCTAGGGTCCGATGCCTCATCATCACTGACTCAATTTAAAGCCCTTATAATGGAACATAAATTACACCTTCCTTCGTTCTAGGCTGAAACACCACAGAGGCTTTGCATTACAAGATACTTTCAGTCTCTAGCAGCTCAGTAGGAAGCATATTTCTGAAACAAAATGTAACTTGTATGAGGGTGGAGGTGAGGAAGCCAGGCCCGGGGCATTCTCAAGCCTGTATCTGAAGCTGGTGATGGAGATGGACACATTCCTTAGGAATCATCCCAGCGCGCAGTGCCACAGAGAGTGGACCCGTTTATAACCAAATTACTGCAGTCACTAGGGACCAGGTGCGGAGTCTTCGAGACTGGCTAGACAGGAACGGTGAGACAGCGATAATAACCCCTCTTTCGCTCATTCCTTCTAATGAGGCCTCTGCGGTTGCTTTAAAGAAAATCCTGTTGCCTGTCAGGAAGGACAGGAGTCCCTAATACAAGGGGACTGTTGTGAACAGCTCATTAATCAATATCAATATCTGCCACACAAACTCAGCAGATAATTTCTACCCAATTTGCCAAAAACATATACAAGTATATTATCATCGCTGACATCTTCAACTCATGTATCAGGCCTGAGAACACTCAAGTCTTCAGACGCAGAAAAATGAAGCCTTGCTGAAATGCTGGGAAAAGTAGCACCGTTTGTCACTATTCATTGCAGTCAATTCTCACTGTTCCTTTCCGGAACAGTATCCTGGAATCATTGTCAAAAGTCAATCCTCACTTGATATGGAAGATGCAGTTTGTTTTGGGAACCGAGATTCCAAGTACACATTAAGAATGAGGGTTGCTATTTACAGAGCACACTTTTCAAGGAGGGCTTCTGTTGCTTTTGTTTTTGTTTTGCTTTGTTTTGTTTTTAATAGGCATGCCAAACTGAACACATGCCTGGGTCACTCTGTGTCTGGTTTATTAGGGGGAAAGTTGATTGGTTGACCCAATTAGCAATGCTAGGATATCAATCAAGAGACATTTACAAATTACCTCCTACGTGTAAGGTAGTGAAAAGGCTGAATTTGTAGCCAAGTTTCACTTGGAAGCTGAGTATAAAAAGATTTGAAAATGGAACTGTATGGAAAAATCTGGAGTAATATAATCCTTGCATGTACACACTGTAGGCCAGAAAATGCTATGAAAATCGTTGTCATAAGCAAAGAGTGAAGGAAAAGTTGAGTGCAAAATGTACATAATACCACCATCATTCACATAAGTGTTTGCATTAAAAAATAAATAATATAAAATAAGTGCTAGACTAAGAGTCAGTGCTGGGTACTTGGGCCAGGCGGTCATCAACTTGCTGGATGACTTGGGTAAATTCATTTACATCTTTTAGTTTCCTCATTTATAAAGCCAGGTAGCTGGAATAGGATGATCTTTATGTCTCTTCCAATATTGAAATTTTAGGATTTTGCAGTTCTATCAGAATCACTCTTCAATTAACATCAAATTTCTTTAAGGAGATATATGCATCAAAATAGTAAAACATACATTTTTGCCTTTTATCATTAACATACATCTCCAAATTCTCAAATTGTATTATATAATTATGCCACATCTACTGGTATTATCAACAAATGCTACATTTTGTCAGGAGTCAATATCCAAGAGTAATTAAATTTTTTGAATATGGAATTCTTTACAAAGTGTACTCATTAATCACTAATGATTACTCACTTTTATTTTGCTGCAATTAAGTTATCTTTTGTCTCATTATCATAATTGGTTTTAATTTCCTCATTCTCCCCTGGCTAAAAAACCAATGGACATTGGAAAAACATTAAAGAAGTGGTATTTTTATAATCTTAGAAAAAAGTTAGACATAATAATTACTTTCTGGAATATGAAGCAACAGATGGTAATCAGCTAGTTTTCATTCCACAAAGGACAAAAATCAACTAAAGCAGGAACAAGAAAGTTTGTGATCATCAAAAGAAGTTCTGATTATTGTTATTTTCTAGAAGTTGATAGCAAGAAAAGTTGGAAAAGCTATAGTTCTGGATATATTTGAGAATATGCTAATATATTTTGGGTGGTTGAATTGAAGGGCCTCTTGAAAATGAGAAAGAGAAATGTTTCCTTCTAGGCCTTTCTGAGAAATAATAGTGAAAACACCAATAAGTCTGCCAGTATCACTAGGCCCTACTTCCAAAAGCTCTTGGTATATGCAATAAGTGACCAAGAACATCTTTCTATTTATAATACTTCTACAAAAGTTGGGATTCTATGCTTGCGTTTGGGCCTTAAGGCGTTAACATAGTTCCTACAAGCAATATTTAAGCCCAGTCCTATGAATTATGTAAATATACCCCAAGGACACCCAGAAGAGTCCTACCTCTGCTTTAGTATTTCCACAAAAAAGGTTTCTGGAGCATTTCAGCCACTCCTTTGGGGATTCATAAGCTATGGTATTGTTATCCATGAGCAGAAGTCATTTGCACGGGAGAGAGGGGCAGGATGGGCTAGAACAACACTTAACAGGAATTGTTTTGGGTCTCTCTATTCTGTTCCATTGATCTGTATGTCTGTTTTTATGACAGCATCATGCTATTTTGATCACTGTGGCCTTATATTATAGTTCCATATTAGGTAGTGTCACTCCTCCAACTTTGTTTTTCTTTCTCAGGGTTGCTGTTGTTACATAGGGCCTTTTGTGGTTCCATATAAATTTTGAAATATTTGTTTAATTATGTGAAATATATCATTGGAATCTTGATAGAAATTGCATTGAACCTGTAGATTGCTTTGGATAGTAAGGACATTTTAATGATGTTAATTCTTCCTATCCATGAACATAGTATGTGCTTCCATTTACATGTACCTTCTTCAATTCTTTCAGTGTCTTAAAATTTTCTGAGTACAGGTATTTTACATCCTTAGTTAGGTTAGATTTATTCACAACTACTTTTTTGAAGCAATTGTGAATGGGATTGTTTTCTTAATTTCCTTTTGTTAGTTCATTATTGGCATATAAAAATGCAACTAATTTATATATATTAATTTTGTGTTGTTCATTAGTTTCCTGTATTAGGTGAAATCATATGGCTTTCACTGCCTGGCTTATTTCACTAAGCATAATACTCTCCAGTTCCATCCATGCTATCTTGAAAGGCAGGGGCTCCTTTCTTTCTGCTGTGTAGTATTCTATTTTGTAAGTGTATCACAGTTTTTTGATCCACTTCAACCAGAAGCATGGAAACAAACTGACAATGGCCAGAGAGGAGTGGGGGAAAGGCAGAAGTGGGGAAAGAAGGGAAAGTGTCTAGCCAAGGAATGAGTATAAGTGACCCATGTATATGGAAAACAGGGCAGGGAGTGCAGTGGAGAGCAACAGGGTGGGGGGAATTGGGCAACTGTAATAGCATGACAATAAAAAAAAATTTGAATCCTGCTACTTTACTGAATTAGTTTATCACTTCAAGTAGTTTCTTTATGGAATTTTTGGGGAACAAACAAACAAAAAAACAAATGGGACTATATCAAACTGAAAAGATTTTTCCCAGCAAAGGAAATCATGAACAAAATTAAAAGATGACCCACAGAATGAAAGAATATATTTGTTGATATATCTCATAAGGGCTTAATATATAAAATTTATAAAGAACTTATACTGGCCCTGGCTGATGGCACAGTGGATAGGTGCTGGCCTGTGAACCCAAAGGTTGCTAGCCAGGTCTCCAGCCAGGTCTGTAGCTGGAGGCAGGTGAAAAAGCAACCATACATTGATGTCTCTCTCCCTCTCTGCCTCCCTCTCTTCCCCTCTCTCTAAAAATAATAAATAAAATCTAAAAAAAAAAAAAAAAGAATTTATAAAACAACACTAAAAAAGAAAAACAATCTAATAAAAATAAATAATGGGCAAAGGACCTGAATAGACACTTCTCCAAAGAGGATATACAGATGGCCAATAGACATATGAAAACACACCCATTGTCACTAATATTCAGCAAAATACATATTAAAACCATATGAGATATCACCTTATGCTTATCAGAATGGCTATTATCAATAAATCAACAAACAAGTCCTGGTGAAGATGTGAAGAAAAATGAACACTTTTGCTGTCTTGGTGGGAATGCAGACTGGTGCAGCCACTGTCGAAAGCAGTATGAAGATACCTCAAAAATTAAAAGTGGAAATGCTTTTTGACCTAGCGATCTCACTTCTGGGAATATATCCGAAGGAACCCAAGGCACTAATTTGAAAGAACATAAGCACCTCTATGTTCATTGCAACATTATTTACAATCATTAAGATATGGAAACAGACCAAATGGCCATCAGTAGATGAGTGGATAAAACAACTACGAGGCATTTACATAATGGTATACTACTTGGCCGTAAAATTAAGAAAATTTTACCCTTTGCGACAGTACAGATGGACCTGGGGCACATTATGCAAAGTGAAATAAGCCAGCTAGAGACTGAAAATTACCGTATGATATCACTCATATGGGGAATCTAATGAACAAATTGAACTAAGAAGCAAAAATAGAGACAGGCTCATAGATAGAAAGCAAGATGACAGTTGTGGGGTTTAGGTCAAGGGGTGGAGGGATTGAGCAAAAAGGAAAAAGGGCTCATGCACACACACACTGGTGGTTGCAGAAGGGCGGGAGTATAAAGGGACTAAAGGATAACAAGAAAAATACAATTAAAATATTTTAAAGAATTAAGCAGTAAGTTAGTATTGATTGCTAATATCTTAACAAACTTTATACATCCTCTCATATAATGCTTGCAAAAACTCCAAAGACATAGTCACAGAAATGTTTGCCTGCCTAGGACTGAGAAACTAGTAAGTGGATGAGTAAGAATTTGAATTTAGACAAATCTCTTTATTTTTAAGTGTGTTAAGAAGAGGAACAAACATGGAAAACATTTTAAAATAGATGATTTATGGTTTGGTGGTCTTTATCTGTATATAGCAACCCATTTATATTTACATGACTTCTTAATTTGGGACTAATAATTGTTAGAATTTCAAACAAGTGAAAAATGGAGTCATTAATAAATGATGTTGGGTAGCTATGTAGAAAATAAGAGGTAAGTTAGATTCACCACTTGGGAAAGATTTGCAGCTTTATCATAATTAGAATTTGTCTAAAATAGAAAAATGTCTACAGGTTAATATAAAAACACTCCAAGTCAGGAAGTAGATAATTAAGGAGGGTATGTATGCTTGAGAGTAGACTGTATATAGAATCTCTGTACCTTCTGCCAATTTTGCTGTGAACCTAAAACTGATCTAAAAAATAGTGTACTGAAAATAATCCATGACCACTCAATAGAAAAATGGACCCAGGATATGAAAAGAAAGTTCACATAAAAAATTAAAATAGCTCTGAAATGTAGGAAAAGATGTTTCATCTTACTCATGATAACAGAGAAATTGAAACCTCAAAAACATACCACATTTTGTGTATTAAATTGGCAAAAATTTAAAAAGCCGTATTTGAATACGTCATATTGAAAAAGATGCAGAGAAATGAGCTTTTTTACATATTTCTGAGTGAGTTGTTATAATCTCCATATAGGGCAATTTGACAGTATCTTGTAAAATTTTAAATGCACATATTCTTTTCACTCAGCAGTTTCACTTCCAGGAATTCATCATCCTGATATAATCCTATATATGTGAAATTTTATATGTACAATACTACTCATTTCCAAGATTGAAAATTCACATTTCAAATTTATAATAGCAAAAACCTGGAAGCATCTCTAGTGTTAGTCAGTAAGAGACTAGTTAACTAAATTAGGGTTCAGTCATAATGTTGGGGTTGTGGGGGGATGTTACAGCCACACTCATTTTTCCACAGAAAGGCTTTTTCCTAAACTTTCTTAATTTTGCCCCACCATTCACCAAAGTTAGTGAGTTTGAGTGTGAAGCTGGGCTTGTATAGCTGAGCTCCTTGTCCACCTTTCCTTTCGGGGTCTACGTGCTCCACGTTCACCTGTTCCTTCAGGTCCTGAGACTTTCAGAACCTGAGGGGCAGCCTCTGTTTCTCTGAGCTGCCTATAACTGAAATGACAAATCTGTCTAATCTGGGAGTTCTATATTAATTAGGAAGTCAAATCTGGGGGTTCTGTATTAGTAAGTCATTGTTGTGCCTCTGAGCTGCATTCTCCAGCATCAGCTTTACCAGTAATACATATATTTTGATCTTCATCTGCTTTGCACTTGGCATTCTCTCTCCCTCAATTCAAAATTCAGGTTACCGTGTCTCTCATATACATCACACATTTCGATCCTATCTACTCACAAAAATGAGAAATTGTTCTTGGTGCATATAAATGGGGGATCATCTCCAAGTAAAATGGACTGAAGAAAAGAGCAAGGTGCAGAACAGCCTGTGCAGAATGCCACCATTTGGTCAAAGAGAGGTGGGTAAGAGGACATATATTCATTTGTATCTGCATAACATATCTCTAAAGAGAAACACTAGGCACTGATAACAGTGGTGGCTACCACAGTGGCAAGTGTGTGGCTGGGGACAAGAGAGTGGATATTTTTCCCAGCATTCACTTTTATACTTTTTGAATTTTACATACATGAGGATGTCCGATCATAAATTCATATTTTCTGCCATACCTATCGCTGAGATTATCTCTTCTTCTTCCATCTCTGCTCAAAATTTGTTGCCATTAGTTCTTGGTGTTAAACAAAAACAAACAAACAAATAATAGCACGACATGAGAGGGGATAAGAATGAACACCTGACCATTCTTGGATTTTCCTCTCCCCTGACAATGAAGATGGCCTCTCTCTTCTCAGGCCTTCCTTGGCCCTCTGTCTCCAAGAAAGACTCTTTTCTTTCAGTGATTGGGGCGTTGATGATGTAAAATCAAGCAACAGGGAGGAGGTGGTTACAAGTTCAACATGAAAGAGGCTGGAGGTGGAGTTCACATTGTTTGAAAGGGATTGCTGCAAGATTAACTGGCAGGTAGGTGGAAAGTAGGTGAATGATTGAAAAAAGTAAGGACTTTTAAGAAATATTTCTGAAAATCTGTATAAATTTTATGGTTTCTGGGCTCTGAGATAAGACCATGCATGTGGTTCCCAGCATCAATGGCCTTGCAAATATTATGACTTGGATCTGAAAACAGTAATGATGTGCCTTGTTGTGTGGGATGACCCCCAATGTGACCATTCAACAGACACATAAAACAACTTATGAGGATTAAAACCCTGCCACAGATAGACTCTTATTGATTCATTTATTCTAGAAAGGCAGAGCCTTTTATCTAAGCCACTGGGTCATCAAACTGGCTGTTTCTGTTTTCTATTGTTCCTAAAGGATATAATAGGAGTGGTGATAGTCAGAGTGTCCTGGGAATGAACTCTTGCTACAGCCAGACACTAGATAGAAGTAATGGTCAGTGACTCTGGACAACGAACTAGTTTAACCAACACTCCCATGACCTAAGGACCTCCCCTCCCTGCTGGAGGGGACTGTGAAGCAAGAGCAGGTTCCCTCTGGCAGTGAGGAGAGCTCACCCCAGACCCCTTTCCCAAATCTGCTGACCCTGCTATTCATCCACATCTCTCCCACCCCCAGTGACTTCTCTTTCCTCCAGTTTATTTCCAAACTGCTTGGTTTGGCTATTCCTATAAGATATATTTTCATGACAGAACTGGCTTATCATTTATATGTAAAATACAATACTGTACTATACAATTGGTATGCAGATCACTAAGGACATATCGGATTGTCTTTGTTACAAATTTCCTTTCATCCCAGCATGGAATCTTGTTCAAATATTTGCAGTTTTCACGACGTTTTGCTCCTATCACTCTTAGAAGTATGCACACACAGGGAAACGGGTTTAAGCAAAATTTAGTGATGTTGTTCTTCTTTGCAGAGGTCTGTTGGGGAGTTTGTTAGAGATCCCTTGTGTTTCTCACACTCTTATTTGTTTCTATGACAATGGTGGCGACAGGAAATTCTCCCTAGAAAGGATTTTTATTTTCCAGTCAGAGAGGGCTTGGGGCCTTGAGGAGAAAGCAGATTAAAAGTTTGATTTAAAGCTCTAAGAAAAAAATATACGTGTTGTCACAATAAATTTTGACTGTCATTCAGATGCTTAAGCAGAAGCAGAAATCTCTAAGAATAGAGGCTGCTTTGAGATATGTAACAATAAGCAATCTGTTCTAAGACTTTTTATTATTATCTATGAGAGCAGACAGAACAAAGACAGAGGACGGTATGCTCTAGATTGCTTTCAATGTTCTGATTTTATTTACAGCTGTATCCCCGTACTCATGGAAGTCAAATCATTCTAACTAGGTCCCAGTTTTATTTTGGAATGTTGCTTACAATAGGAATGTAATGTCAAATTTATAAGATATATGTACTTTCAAAACACTATTGCAGTTTTCCTGTGTTTCTAAATCCACAAATACTTCTTGCTTAATGGAAATCGTTAATTCATTGAATAACTTGTGGTCTAATGAGTTTGTGTATTCATCAGCCTACACAGAACTGTGTTTCACTTAATTAAAAAAAAAACAGTGAAATATGCCCTGTTTTCCCTATATTTTGGACAAGTAGGATGAATGACTGGGTGAATAAACATCTTTCCTTTTTTTAAAAAAGGCAAATCCTTACACCAGGCCATGCATCAGGTGATGCCCATCACTGACACCTCCTCTGATACTAGGAGAACGGGAGCTCTCATTGTGAGAAAGCCTGCAACCCAGGAAAGTTAGGAGGCACTGCTCGTGGAGGAAGCAGACAAATAATGTTCCAGGCTTCTGGCCAAAAAGGCAACTTTGGGCAAAGAATTCTGCAGCTCTAAGCTAGGTGTTTTGCTGCTAGGTGTTTTGTACAAATTTTACCTACAGCCTCTAGTGTCTCTTTATCCTTCTATCTGAGCATGATTCTTGTTTCTCCACTGAGATTTCACATTATTTTGACGGAGCAATATCATTGCAGCCCTCAAACTTCAGACTTCAACTTGAAACCCCGCTGAGCCCGTGTGGAGAAGGCACCATGTGGTTTGATTGCAAGTACCACATGGGGAACGGGAGGGAGTGTGTGTTGATGGTGGACGACAGTCATGATCTTGCTTGGTCCTGTTTTCTAGTATGATGAAAAATTAGACCAAGTGAAATCATGACTCGTCTCATTCATCTGATTATAGAATATTTGATGGTTCACACACATTCCCCATATTAGTGGATCTGATTTTCCTCTGTTGGGAATTGGGCATTGTGTTAAGTAGAAAGGTCAGGCCACAGGCACCTTTGCATGCCTCTCACATTTTTAAGAGTTCGATGATGTGTGCCATTTTGTTGCTATAAAACTGCATGCATGAATAATTGGGCAACGATGCCCTAAACTTAA
Organism: Noctilio leporinus; assembly: GCA_004026585.1. Taxonomy (NCBI): domain Eukaryota; kingdom Metazoa; phylum Chordata; class Mammalia; order Chiroptera; family Noctilionidae; genus Noctilio; species Noctilio leporinus. Next base: position 473,772 of record PVIW01000323.1, on the reverse strand, counting down.
AGGTTAAACAACCTGCTAGATTGCTACATCATGGTTAGAAGACTATAGCCATAATTAGTCTTTGCTTAATTTGGTTGCAAATGACTAATGATTGCAGCAAGGTTATATTACTCCAAGTGTAGGTCACTTAGAGTTACGGCCTCGATTAATAGGAAACTGCCTTGCCACAGTGCTTTAAAGCACAAGATTACAGTCTGCTAATAAAGGCAATGGTAGAAATGGTCTGTGATTTGGCAATTCAGCTTGGAAGCAAAATGAGGAGCTGTAAGGGAACCCACATGGCATTCTGAGCTGGCCTGCCTCCTACCTAGTACACAGGGGCAGCCTTTAAGTGTACCTGAGACTCTGGAAATAAATTTGCCTTGGTAGATTGACAAGTAAAATCCACTTATGGTATTAAATAGATATGGGAATATATTTCCAGGTTATTAGTAAGTGATTGCAAACCTGATAATCAGTAAATATTATCAGGTAGTAATTTTGGAATTATTAATTGGGCTCTTTCAAGATGACAAGAAGAAGAGACTCACTCAAGTTACCTCAAATCATGGGCAAATATGGGAAAGAATCACAGGGAAGGAAAGGAGGCAGAAAATCTTTCAGAAGCCCCATAACCAGGGACCGTAGAGCCTGGAGGTTTACTCAGGAGTCCAGAGGAACCATAGGATCTTTTAATCAGAATGGGGACTCTCTTGTTTCATTTCCAAATACTGCCCTTGCAATGAATCTACAAGGCCACATTTCTGCTTTTTCTGTTTTTGCCCCTGCTGACTACGTTATTTTTCTCGTTAGCATTTGGCCTTATCCTAATCAGCCGTGGCCAACAGAGCAGGCATATATGGTACATGCAAGGACCCACCATGTGTAAGGAATGCCCCAGGGGGACACTCAGGCTCTATGTCGGGGTACGAGAAGATCCCCTTTCTCCGGTGAATCAGTGCAGAATCAGAAAAGCAGGTCAGTATTGTAACTTAGGAAATGGAAGACTGGTCAGTGGTATTGGGCTGTGTGAATAGAAGCATTTTTAGAAGGTGAAAAGTGCAATTCCAAACAACAGTGGTAGTCCAATCACCCAGCAGACAGCATTTATTCCTATGATATTTATGAATATGAATCTATTCCTGAGAGATAGAAGAACTCACATATATTAAGATTCTGGGCTTGTAAAGTTTGAGAATCTGCCCCTGAAACATGATAAATGCCTTCAAAGTAAATTTCATCTTGTGGGGTTCCATAAACCTTCCGTATATTCCTTGCTTCTGTACTACCATGAACAAGAAGGTGTCTATTTGAAAACTACTTCATGGTCCCATTAGTATTTTCTCCATAACAATAAACACCTTTTTATTTGAACCAGCTATTGGTCATTACATGGCACATGGGTTTCAGAAAATAAGGTTTAGCAAACTTAGCCAGAGAATATACTTAACAGGAAGAAAAATGTTTCAAAGAGATTCTTAGGGACCATCTAATAATGAGATAAGTATACTGAGGACTATAGGCTAAATTTGGCTACTCAACCTCATCATTTCTTTTTTTTTTTTTTTTTTTAATTTTATTGTTGTTGTATTACATCCATCCCCTTTTTGCTCCCCTCTGTCCCCCCACCCACCCACCCATTCCCCCCAAAGTCAATCCCACCTGTTGTCCATGTCCATGGTTCCTTTATACTAGGTTCTTGTCTAAGCTGCTCCCCATCTTTGCCTCTACCTCTCCCTCCCCCCTAC